>JAUZSV010235821.1:0-12400 GCA_034780495.1 Parotocinclus cesarpintoi
TGTGTGTGTGTGTGTGTGTGTGTGTGTGTGTGTGTGTGTGTGTGTGTGTGTGTGTGTGTGTGTGTGCGTGCGTGTGTATTACAGTGCTGGTGCTGGTCGTACCGGAACATTTTGCGCTCTGAGCACAGTTCTGGAACGTGTTAAGGCAGAGGGCATTCTGGACGTCTTTCAGACAGTGAAGAGCCTCATACTGCAGAGACCACACATGGTGCAGACACTGGTGAGTGCTTAACTGTTCTTTCTTGCTTGTTGTTTACTTATTTGCAACCTTTCCACAAGTTCCTTTCCAACTGATAATTGGTGATAGGTTTAAGTATTAGATCTTATTAAATTATGTTTTGTATAAATTATATTTAAGTATTTGGCAACATGGTATTTTTAGCATGGTCGTCTCACAGCTCTACAGATCACTGGTTCAGTCCTGACCCCCAGGCTCTGCCTGTGTGGAGTTTGAATGTCCTCCCTGTGTTCGTCTGAGTTTACTTCCGGTACTCTGGTTTCCTCCCACATTCAAAGGATGTGTTAGGTTCATTCAATGGTTCCCAGTATGGAAATTGCACTACTTAAAATAGGACAGGTACATACACTTACAGCCATTTACATCTAGTTACATATAAGCAGCAGAAAGTCAGGCACACACACACACACACACACACACACGTCAACCGAGTTAAAGTAGTATCCCATTTTTGCACGAATGATCACATTAACGTTAAGGTAGTTACCTCCTGCAGGGGTTGTGTAACTTTTTGTGTGGGTTTGTTACTAATTTTCATTTAGAACGCCATAAAACATGTCATTTGAATTTGAGTCTCGGCAGCGTCTGCAGGCCAAGCCAGTCTTCACCCTCACCCTAGTGCTTGTGTGATGTCTCCCAAGTTTCCCCCCGCATTGCAACAGGACCCCTCTCAGCTTTGGCTAATGCCTGACCTTTTGCACAAGACTGTAGCTGTCCCACTGTTCTGGAAATTCTGGACAAAATTAATTACAGTGAATTGTGTGGAATGACATTTTAATGAAGTTTAGGCTAAAACAAGCTATAAAATATCTGCATGCGTAATGAAATCAAAGACCAGACCTGCAATGCTTGCTGTATGTTGTTGAGGACACCTCACCCAACTTCAGTACACCAAGTAGGGACAATAAGAAACCAGTTTGTAATTAGTTCTGGATAAGCCCCAGTATAATACTTTGTAGTACTGCTCTTGCCATTATTACTTTTGCAGTGTAATAGTCTCATGTAACGTCTCCCTCATTGTGCTTGTTCAATCCAAGTCAGTTCGCTGGGAGGCCAAATGCATGTCTTTGAAACATGGAAGGAAACCAGAGTACCTGGAGTCATGTACTGTCTAGTTAATAAGCCAGTGAAATGCATGACCAGCTGAGCACCATGTTAAAGGATAGGATATCCACTGCTTCATATTACACGCTTCTGTAAATCACACGACTCATTTTCTTGTGCCTGTCGTAACTCAGGAGCAGTACGAATTCTGCTACAAAGTGGTCCAAGAATACATCGATGCCTTTTCTGACTATGCCAACTTCAAGTAGGGACCCTACTGATCGTCCTTCCTCCGCGTTTCCCACACCTTCAGTAGCACAGCACTTGGCTGGCTGTACTCACAGAAAAGGAACAAGTACTGTTGACGATGAGAGAGGAGGGCGTTTTTGTTGGAGAAGGACTAAACGAAAAATCGCAGATGCCTTCTTGAGTATTTTGTACTTTTTGTGTATGGTCATGTTAATATGTTCATCTTTTTTTCCTGTGTAAATATGCTCCCCCCCATCACTCATTTGTTTTTAGTAGCAAGTTTTAGTGTACCGTTTTCCCTACATACTTTACAGGCTTATAAATATCAGTACCGAAACACGACTCTCGATAAGCTTTGGATTTAACAGCTGGACCTTTTTTGTGCAGCTGACTGCTCAGCGACTTGACCGATTAGTCCTGTTTTGCTTCTGCTCCTAGTTTTTTGGCTGGCAAACGCAAGTAACCTCAGACACGCGTCCTGTAAACACTTTGCCTTTTGAGTCCATTGTCTTGTTTTTTACTGGAGAAACAGGTGTTGTCACCCCTTTGGCTTTTGTCACAGGTGTTGTTACTTCCTTTAATATATCCTTAGAGTCCGGTAAAATGAGGAGCGGTTGATGAGCGAGTGAACTTCCTGAAGAGGGATGGAGTGCTGCCTTTCTAAGAATGCTTAATGGTCAAAACTTGCTTGATCAGAGTGTGTACCTAATGATATTTGCCTTTACCACTTCTCAGAATTTCCTTTAAAGAGCCAGTTAACCTTGAATTGGTGTTCCATCAGTCGTACGTTGTTTACAAGTTTAAGCCACACATTTAAGACGATTTTGAACCCCCAAACTCACACCCCCACACATACACACCCAAAAAATTTCCATATAATTTCATTAGCTATAAAAGACTTAAAGCTCACTTTGTAGTTCTACAAGTACAGGATGTCTTATCTGCTTCTCTACATACATTTTTCACCCCCCCTTTACTCTGTTCTTTAATGGTCAGGACCCCCACAGGACCAACACAGATCAAGTCCTCTTTGGGTGGTGGATCATTCTCAGCACAGGAGCGAAACTGATGTGATGGTGCTGGTGCGGGGTTCTGCGTGTTGGGCCGGTATGAGTGGAATAGCCACTGCAGTGCTGCTAGAATTTAATACCTCAGTGTCAAAATGTCCAGGATTGTGGGCAGCGTCCTGTGAGAGGATGTCCATCACAAACTGCGCGGCTACTCTCTGACTTTACAAGGTGGAGCAATAAGAGTAAACTTTCAACAACTAAAACCTTCAGCAGCACTTCTGTGTCTGATTTTACCATAGCAGCACAACACACACTAACACACCACCACTGCGTTTTTTGGCTTTGAAATTTACAATTAACAAATTATGCAGAGAAACAGACGGACTAAATTGTAATTGTAATCTGTAATTGTAATCTGTAATTGTCGAACTACAAAATGGAGCTGATAAAATGGACAGTGAGTGTTGAAGCATGGAGGTGTAGCTAATAGTGGTTAGTAAGTGCATGTCCAGATAGGCTTTACTAAATATCCTTTGTTATGAGCACTTCCGGATGATGTCCTTTAACACTGAGCCAGTCATATGGGGAAAATACAGAAATCCTTGCTTGTTTACTAAAATTGTTTACTTGTTTACCTGGCCCAAGGCTTTTGGTGGGGGGGGACACTTGAAACACTTGCTGACCAGTGCGATTCCTAGTGTGCTTTTGTTTATGACTCTACAAGGTCGGAAACTGCTCAGAGTAGTAGTGAATGAAGCAGCGTCATAAACAACATGGAAAAAACAAAACCCACGCTGATTGGTCGTTGACCGAGAGAACGCTTACCCTTTAACACAGTGGCTTAACCAGAGAGATTGGATTTAGCTGCAGTCTGAATGTTTGATGTTAGCGCTGTATGGAAGACCTGTAATTCTGGATCAGTTTTGTTCACTGCAGTATTGCAGTGTTATAGGTCACATTTGATTCACTGTTGTATATAAGGTAGATTATGTCCAGCTTCCTTTTTTGGTTTTCCGTTTTCTTATGGAACATTTGTGCCAATATATGCTCCATTTACCCACCCAAATCCAATGCCCACCCAAAGCGTTGCCACTTTATTCAGGATTTCTGGAGGCGTGGATCAGGCTACTGAGCAAGTGCCTCATTACTTTGCAATTCGTTGTTCTACTCTTCTAGCCTGGAGACTTCAGCTTTACTGTCCTGCAGAGGTTTCCAAGCTGGGTTGAACTTTGTCTGTGATATCCAGCTTGAATAATTTTTTCTCTAATGTTGTGTACTGTGGTCAGTTTCTTGTCATGACCATCTTATCAGACCGACACTGTCCTGAGCATCCAGAGAACACAGACATAAAACAGGCATGACTTCTAACAGATCAACCGTAAATCAGCACAGACTTTCTGAATATTACACCAGAATGTGGAAGGGAATTAGGTCTGCACTTCTGCAGCAAGACCGCTAGTCTTTACCTGGCCTATCAGGTCCTTGATTTTTACTCCTCTATCCACCCCAAACTGTCTGCTTTATTGGGTCCCATTGTAAGGTCTGACCCCTCATCTTCTGTACATTATATTTCCACTCCCTTATTCCATATACCCTCCTCTGTACATACCATTATTTATATTTCTTTCTTCCTATACCTAGCTTATTTTTTTATTCTTCCTTTTCAACATTTGTATAATAAAATGTACTGGGACCATTGTTTAAAAGTATTACTTTTTTTCTCTTTCTCATTTGTTGGTATAATTTCTTGAAATCGTGTTTTTAAATTGCATCTGTTTTTTATAGTATTATGTTATTCCAAAAAGTTGAATATATATGTATATAATTATATATATGATAAAAATTATATATAATTATATAATGCTAAATGACCTTTCTAAGCAAGGAACTGTTCCAACATAATAAAAGTGCTTGGGATTTAATCACTGGTCGAGTCTAAATGGATTGGACCTTATTATTGGCTGTTTTGTGTTTATTAAAGAGTGAATTTTGGTTTTTATCAGGACGTTCTCGTAATATATTAAGCTAAAGAGGTTTCTTCAGATCTTCTTTTCATTGTAGCTCATCCTAAGGAAATCTGACTATCGAGCAAGTCCGTTTTGTAGAATCCAGCCTGTCGTTTAGAATCAAGGCTTTAATCTTTTCCTGATTAAGATGTCAGGGGCAAATCCTCACCTGTTGAATCATTAATGAGGAAACTAGAATGCTTTAAGGATGCAAATCCTGAGCTGACACCAGTCAGCGTGACAAGTGTTTGATGCTGTAATGAGGAAATAATGACCTCACAGACAGTACTGTATGTTTGGATACACACGTTTCCAAATGGTGCAGCCCAAAATCTGTGCTCACTGTAATTAAGAGATCATTAGTTTGATCCTTTAGTATGATTCAGAGCTTAACTGGCTTTGCCTGTCATCTGTCAACCAGACAGCCAATATCCTCCTTGTTTGAGCTTTTGGATAAAAAAATGTGACAGTGCAAGACCTCCTTCATGCTGGATATTTAGTTCATAATGTTGCAAGACCTTTATTTAAAAAAATGGCTGTTTCTGGTTTCACAAGTCTAGCCCTCTTCCTCCTAGTCCAGTCACTCAATGTCAATTAGCAGTGCTTAACTTGAGAGGGTTATAAATATGGCAATTTAATAAAAATCTGTGCACACAGCAAACAGGCTACGGACAGCCCAGACAGACTGCCAAAAAAGAGGATTGTTTGAATTGCTGAAATCATAAGCAGCTCCCACAGTTGCGTTACCCATGCTCACCCACATAGAGCAAGAATTTCCCAGGAATGTCTCCGCCAAACTGAAACACTTCCTCGGACTGCGTGGTCTCCACATTTCCAATAGAGCAATATTGGGACCAGCTGGGACACTAGCTTTGGCAGCCTATGGGTTTGCAGGATGTACAGGCCCAGATGCAACATCTTTGTATAAAGATCACCACGATCTGTACACTTTCATGCCCAACCACATCTCATCTTGTGTCCAGGTAAGAGACTCAGTTTAATTGTGCAGTTTCCACAATAAACGTATCCTTTTACGCTAATATTGTAATCGCTTGCACATACACTGCTCACAAAAATATTTCTAAATGAATATGAAGAGGATCCCACAAAAACTGCTAGACAGTCTGATCATGTCCATGCACCATCACTGTCAGTGTGTTTTGGCAGTCTTGGGTGGCCACACACCCTGCTGTGTAAGGGACTATTAGTCAATATGGTGCACTTTCGTCCAGTTTAACCCCCCTGAATCACCCCCATGAATACATCACTTACTACTCAATCACCATAATGCAAAAAATCAAATGCTTCTCTTTTTAATTGTTTTATCTTTGTGTATCAAAACGTTCACACATACAACATGTTATTCTATTCCACCAACAACTTCTTGGTAAGTTACTTTTTTATTAATGTGTGTATGAATTAAGATTTTATTGGTGTGTGTTTTATAATGAATAAGAATGTTATCAACGGTATAGGTACTATCTAATCTTTATTAGAACCCTGTGTATATAATATAATATACATTACTCAGAAATTAGGGGATATTTCATTATGGGAGCTTTTTGGGACTTTTTGTGAGCAGTATAGAATGGTAAAGATTTTGTACTTTAGAATTCTTAATAGTAACTAGTTATTAAGCAGTAATAATGTCTTTCCTTAACTGCCGCAAGGTCTACCTCAGTGACCATAAATTAAAAAAAAACTAACTAAATAAACTAAAACTGGTTTATTTTCTCATTACACTCACACAGAACATTTTAAAGATTTCTACCACTGTTTGTGTACGTCTTTTGTGAGTCCATATTACCCTGTTCTCAAATGGTCAGGAGCAGCACAGATCAGGTGCTGTTTGGATGGTGGATCATTCTCAGCACTGCAGTAACACTGACATGTTGGTGTGTGTTGTGCTTATTCAAGTGAATCAGACACAGCAGTGCTGCTGGAGTTTTTTAATGCACTGTAAGCACTCCCCACTCTTTGACACACATACCTTCGATCCATTTTCTGGATGTAAAGTCAGCAGTAGTCAGTAAAGATAGTAGCTCATCGGTTGCTTGTGCTAATCATCCTCTAATCCTTTATCAGTCCTCACAGTATGTTGGTGGCTGAAAATTTTTGGTAGGTTTACTACTTTCAGTCAAGTAGTTACACTGAGGTGATTAAACACTTTAACAACATTGCTATCCGATCCACTCCTACCAGCAGAACACACACTAACTAAAAAAACAGGGTCCATGCTTACACACACTCAGTTACACTGGGCCACCTTAGAGACACCAGCTTACATTATGAGCATATTTAACATGTGGGTGGAGACCCATCCAGACAGAAGGAGAACCTACAAACTTCATGCAACCAAGCCAGGACTGAAACTTATTTATGGGTGGCACATTGACCCGAAGTTAGCAGGGTTGCCTCACACCTCCAGAGATCCCCGGGTTCAATCCTGACTTTAGACTCTGCCTGTGTGGAATTAGCATGTTCTCTCCATGTTCCTCCAAAGCTATGCATTTTAGGGTTATTGCTCGCTCTAAGTATGAATGTCTCTTACTATCTATGTAATCTTGCTCCTGCCATAAACAGCTGTTAATACTCATGAAACATTAAAACAAAAAGAAATAAACTTGCTTCATTTCAACTTCAACTGATGAAAACCAAAGCTAAAAGGATTTCAAATTCTCTTAATTCTGTGTAATTCATTCATTCATTTCTTCATTTCCATACCCATTTAATGCCGTTCAGCTGAGCCGTTGCTAAATCATCACAACGTACACACTGGGAAACTTTAGAGACACCAGCTGACCAGCTGTCTTTGGTTATGTGGGAGGAAGCTGGAGTAACCTGAGGATACACACCCTGACCTAGTGACTGCTAACCACTGATACAGGTTCCTCTGTATGGTAAATTTACCACAGTGCAGGTTCTTTTTCCCTGTTAATTCATGGGATGGAAGTGAAAAGCGTTTATAAAATAATCTCTTTGATTAGTGACGTAATGTCCGCGTTGGTGACTTATGACCTCATGACTTTGTGCTTGCGTGAAACCGGCATTGCGCGAGGGTTAGTGCAATCAGAAGCTTCAGGCTTGTTGTACGACATGTGAGACAGGAAGTCGATCAATGTTTCCCATTTCTGAATTAATCCGCCCTCTAACAGCACACAGAGGGCAGAGCTCATGGCACCTACTTCACCTTCTCCAACAGAACGGAAATGAGCTCGTGTTGAGTTATGCGTGGCCAGAAGAGGGCAGTCACACTCATAAAACATTAATGATTTCAAACGGGACGCCCTTATGAGACGGGTGGTGTCAGTGTAATTACTGATTACACTGGAGGCAAAAGTGGCCTTTATTATACAGTTCAATTAATGAATGATAATGATATTAAAAATAACTCGTGCTGTCGAAACTACCTTCTAATAAAGACTCAGATAATTGATTCCAAAGTAGCATCTTATTAATGGCCACGATAGCTCTGATTACAAATACAATCATTTGAAAATGTTCTCCCTTTGTCTGTATGGGTTTACTCCAGGTGCAGGTATGCTCCACTAAACGTACTTTCAAATGAAATTGAAAGACGACGTGAGCTGCTCTCTGTTGTCCTGCTCACTTTGGTGGCCAAAACAGAGTTAGAAGAAAATCTTTATTAGCCTAGCTTATTTTAAATACTAGAGAATGGATAGGGCTAATCCTAGTTTTAGCTACTTATTGACTGCGGTGCGCATGAACAGGTACGGAAATATTACAGTGAGGAAGAATTATTTATTACAAAATAACTATTAATAATAGCTACTATTTTAATTGAGGTTAAATGCTGATGTAATCAAATACACTGTTGTGGCTCGGTGGGTATAGCACCGCCACCTCACAGCAAGAAGGTCCCGTATAAGTATAAGAGGAGCAGCCTGGGTCCTCCCTGTGTCTGTGTGGGTTTACTCTGGGTTCCTCCCACAGTCCAAAGACATGTCTAAGTTGAACTTATTACACTAAATTAGCATTGACCTAATCTTGATGCTACCTTGTGATGTTGATAGTGATGATAAATAAACAAACAAACCTGTAACTCTGTGTACAATTTATGGTCACTTGTGGCTCATTGCTTTATTACACTGTAAAATGGAACATTTAACTGGGGTGGCCCAAAAGGGTCGCCACATAGCTCCATAGATTCCAGGTTTGATCTCAATCTAAGATCTTGCTTATGTGGCGCTTGCGTGTCCTTCTCGTATCTGTGTGGATTTACTCTGGGTGCTCCAGTTTCCTCAGACATTCCAAAGACATTAAGTTAATCGGTCTTTCTAAATTGCCCCAGTTTGAATGTGTGTAGTCAAAACCGATGTAATCTTTCTCCTGTCATGGGTGCTGATGCAATGACATCAGGATCTTCACCAAACTTAAAATCAGTACTCAATCTTAAAAATGTGTGTGTGTGTGTGTGTGTGTGTGTGTTGAAGTTTGTACTTTACTGTGTCTTATTATTGGCACAATGACATATAAAATAATGATTCTCTCCAAAAAAGACTTTTCTTTTCTGTTCAAAATATGTAGCTTTCTTTAAAAAAATGCTTTAAGCTTTGCTTTATATGACTGAAGTTAAGTTTAGTTGTAAGTTTAGGTTTAGGTTTGGCATTATTTAACCACAGTAATTATTAAATTATTATATCAATGGAAAGTCTTCACACTGATGGTAAGACAGATATGTGTGATGTGTGGGGTTGGATTTCCTTAGGGGTCATGGGTATTTGGAGATGATAATTGGAATCGAGCTGATGTTAAATGTCCCAGCGGAAGCCCAAGTACTAGTGTGTGTGTGTGTGTGTGTGTGTGTGTGTGTGTGTGTGTGTGTGTGTGTGTGTGTGTGTGTGTGTGTGACTGAGTGGGTATAAATATGGAAAAAGAGTAGAAAGAGGGTCTGTAGCATTAATACTGATAAGAGCACAGTTTTCACAGTAGCAGAAGTCCACTGAACCTGATAAAACCTTCACCACAGAAACCTTCCAAAGAACAGACGACTAAAGGTAAAATCTTTTTTCTTTTCTTTTCTAATTTTCAGTCTTTTGGAGTTTATAACCTGTTATCACACTTATACCATACCATACTAATTAAATACCAAACTTATTTCATTATTATTTTAGTCTAATTTTGCCTGCTTTGTATGTTTACTCCCAGCAGTTTAATGTTTATCTGTAAATAGTTTAAATAAACATAAGCTAAATAGAAATTAACAGACAGAATATATTTAAAGTAAAAATAATGATGGAAATAAAATAAAGCATGTAAAATAGGACAAATGAACGTAGTTGTTAATGTCGGAAAACATTTGTGAATTCCAGTTACAATATATTTCCTTTAAAATGTGTATGTCCAGTAAATTGTGCACAAATGTTTGCAAAAAAAAATGAGCTGGCTGTATTATTTTTATTGTTTTGTATAAATATCTAGAATTGTTTTCATTCTTCTATGCACTCTCATTCAAAAGTAGAGAATCTAAACACTTAGTGCTTTGTTCAGTAATTTAATCTTTTGAATGCAAGATAATCTTTTGTATAAAATACCAAGTACATTTGGAGGATCCTGGACATCTTAAAGAATGTGTTCACTTAGTTAAAGTTACTCAGCTACTAACTAGTAGTGCATTTATTATTTTAATAAATATACTGTTAACATTTACATGTAAGCCTGCAAAAGTGTATTTGTAATCCTGAACCTAATTCTGTACATGCTTAATAAGACAGTAGATCTTATTTTAAATCATCAGATATGTTCTTAAATCAGCTCTACTATTTTAGATCACCTTTTACCATTCTGGGCCAATCCCAAATTGAGCAAACCTAGGGCAACGGTGGCTAGGAAAATCTCCCTAAGCTTTGTAAGGAAGACCTTGGGATGACCAAGACTCAAAAAGAGACAAATCTTTGGGTGGCCTAGATGTTAACTGTAAGAATAAAACACAACCTATGGAGCATTGCATTCAAAGAAATCGTTTTTTAACGTTTACTAAATGCTCCATAGTTTATTTGAAAATGGGTTGAAGAGAGGTTAAAGAAAATCCACCTTTTAATTCATTTATGAAAATTTCTCCAACACACCACCTGAATTGTGTGTGTGTAGGGATGGTGTGTGTGTGCAGGCTGATGCTGGTCGCTGCCTTGCTGCTGTGTTTGCAAGTGCAGTTCTCGGTGTCTCAGCACTGGTCTCATGGATGGTACCCTGGAGGAAAGAGAGAGCTCGACTCTTATAGCTCACCAGAGGTAAATCTCCTTCTCTGCTAATCATAAATACTACAAAAAGTAACATTGTTATTATTAATACAAAAAGGAAAACAGAGGGTAAAATCAATAGTGGTAAAAAAAATAAAAATAATAACATGTCCTTTTCTATACAATCCTTGCTTTCCAAATCCTAAAAATACAGCCACAAACTGGTCCACACATAATCACATAAACTGAAAGAATGCTAAGGCTAACCAACCAAAATAGTCTAGAACCTATCCCGGAATATACTGTGCAGATTGGGCCAGACGGAGGTCATTTTTGCAGTGCCAATGTATCAGGAGCAGTTTTACCTCGTGCATATGAGATAATATAATAAGAATACAATAAGAACTTAGTATAAAACATATACAGCAACAGGAAGGTTATTATTAATAATAATAATAATAATAATAATAATAGGTAATACAAATCCAGCCAGGCCAGAGTCTCAATGGTGAAAATCCCAGGCAGTGCTTCCACTTCATGGGTGAGGATTCAGCCCAACTCCCAAAAGGTCTGATATATTTATACTACCAAAAATAACCAAGGCACTGGCCTTAACTCTACAGGTTAATTGCAGTTAATTAAAGTTTTGGCCATTTGCCACCCCACACCACCCCAAGCCTTGGTCCAGTAATCTTAATGTTTTTGGTACATTTGGTTCATACACATCCATGACTTTCCACTATAGAAAACCTGTGTTATCACACTTATACCATACTAATTAAATACCAAACTTATTTAATTATTATTTTAGTGTAATTTAGCCTGCTTTGTATATTTACTCTCAGCAATTTAATGTTTAAGTGTAATTTCTGTAAATAGTTTGTACAAACATAAGCTAAATAGAAATTAAAACACGAATGAACAGGATGCAATATATAGATACATTTACAGTGACATTACAATGATCAAAGAAGATAGAAGTGCATTTAGACATGTGTCTGTTGTGAGCTGAGCTGTTACCTTGCTGAGTTTTCCACAGCCTGTGAGCAGACATTGGGCAACAGTCAACTCTCAAAATCATTCATTTTACTTAATCAATTTTATTCCAAATACCCTATTTACTCATTTCCATCTGGGACTTAAACTGTAGTGATAGGTGCCAAAAATAACAAGTTCTACTGCACATTTATTAGGATGCTGTACTAGAGTTTGTAAGGGCAGGTCATTAAAGTGGTATAAGTTGATCTTGAAGTGACTGTCAAGACATGAAACTCAAAATAAGACGATCAACATTTCATCAGGCTTTAAATAACTGCAGGCTCACATGACCACTGTTGGGATTTTTACAGTCACCAGTGTCACCCTTATGTTATTAATTGATACTGCTTACCCTTACTGTTAGACGTTTATTCAAATGAGCTTTTAGTTGACTTCTTTTTATATACTTATCAGACGTACTAAACAAAATGATACACAGGTACACTTGGCTTTCACTGACAATATATTACTTTAAAATACATTTACTGATATATAAATTATACCTCTATACAAACCCTTTTTATGTTTGGTGTTAAATTGGAATATATTATTATATTTCAGCATTTAATACAATATCTGTTTGAAATTTTTGCTTTACTTTCATTGGCAAAAAAA
>JAUZSV010235928.1:0-12399 GCA_034780495.1 Parotocinclus cesarpintoi
CTATAAATTATAGGAATTATTATTATTATTATTATTATTATTATTATTATTATTATTATTTTATAATGATCTTTTATGAATAAATGTTTTGTACTATAAAATATAGGAATTATTATTATTATTATTATTATTATTATTATTATTATTTTATAATGATCTTTTATGAATAAATGTTTCGTACTATAAATCATACGAATTAGGAATGATTATTATTATTATTATTTATTTTTCATATCATTAAGCACACACCGAAGCTCTTTTTATACGTTTTAATTCTTATTATTTACCATTAAACAGAGTGTTATTTCTTTTTTCACCCTCTTCTCTCCGCCCCTTTGCTCGGGGGACGGTCTGACCTCGTGCCTTTGCTCTTTTCATCAGAGCGGTTTGACTCTGATCGGGATCCGGGGCACATTTTCGGGCTCGGTGATGTCATCCCGTGATCCTGATGCTCCCTGAGGACTGGGACATGACATGTGACCTTCATGTTACCTTCGTTACAGGTGATACGGACGTCCCCCTGCTCACCTGGGCCGGTGCTTATTGGATTAATCAGGGGTGGCGTTACCCGAGGCGAGCTGTCTGTGGGATTTAGAAACTTTCTATTTAGAAATACACAAAGCACGTTCCCCGAAACGGAGAGAGGTCCAGAACCCGTCCTCTGCTCCTGCACCCGTCTGCACCGTCTCCCGTTACCGTGTGGAAATGAGGCTACGGATCCTCCATGGGATCCTCCAGCAGAAGAAGACGGGCTCTGATCTGAGTGAGCAGGAGAGCGGGCCCGAACCGGGGGAACAGTTCCAGTCCCAGAGAGGATCATTAAATCCCAAAATAAGATCGAGCTGTGCTCCAAAAAGAAACAGAACTGACAAAAGCTTTGTTCTGATCAGACGCTAATAAAGGGCTGACAGAGGATCCTGTCCTGTTCCTCCATTCCGCCCTCAATGATCCCTCTACATAAAGCATTAGGCTAATGAAGGGGTACGAGTAACGAGGGGCCGGCGTACCCCCCGCCGAGGCGAACCTAATATTTAGATTGAGACACAAAGGAAGACGAACGATGTACGCTAAGAGCTGATCAATCATCAGCAGGTAACCTGAGGGAGGAACGACGTCCCGTATTCAGCGTGATTAAAGTGCACCAGCTTTTCTTATGCAAACACAGAAAGGAACGAGGAGTTTAATAATTCAGATAATAAAGCAGAATCAAAGGGGAACTTTCACAAAGATACCAGAACTAAACTTTCTAACGTGGGTTCGAGTTTGTCTTATGGGTTCAAACACACCCTGTAGGGGGTGCCGGACCAGCACAGGGCCAGCACAGGGCCAGCACAGGGCCAGCACAGGGCCAGCACAGGGCCCAACACCCTAACTAGAGCAGGTTAGAGCATGCAAAATAACCCCATTATAAAACGGTGCCATATAAACCATTTTAAATCCTCTACAGTACTTAGCGGTTGGTGCTGTGGATTCATAACATCTCACGCTAAAAGTAATCAAATCAATAAGTAAAATAAACCATGTGACCAATACTAATTTTAACGTCTGACTCTCAGATAATTATAAAAATAATTTCACATTCAAATATTATTTGGCACACAAGATTATTGTAAGAATACTCCAAAATAAATAAATAAATAGTGTGAGTAGTATGAATTAATAAATAAAAAACATTAAAAAAAAAAGAATATAATGAAGGTAAATAAATAAAAAAATACAATTATAAATAAATCAATGAATATGCCAAATGAAAATAAATTTTTAAAAAATTGAAAACAATTCAACAAATGTATCGGTAAATGAGAAATAAAAAAAAATAAAATTAATAAATGATTTATTAAATGCATCCATTCTTTAAAGAAATAAAATTATTATTAGTTTAATTGATTAATAAAAATAAACGTGTGACTGGAATACAGTAAACTTATTAAAAATAAATAAATAAATACATTTAAATATATAAAACAATAACTGGATAAGCAAACAAACACGTAAATACATTTATAATTCATGAATGTGGTAAATAAATAAATAAATAAATGATTGAAATAGGGATAATAATTGCAAATATAGGAATAAAAAAACGAGTAACTCAATGTAATTAAAGCAAAATAAAAAATGTAATTAATAAATACATAAATACACAAGTATATAAAATGGAAATAAATAAATGATGAAATGTAATAGCTAAATAAATAATAAATACATTTCCCAGTGCAGCTTTGAAGCCTGTGAGTCTTAATTAATTATAAGTAATTAAAATAATTATCTTTTAAACAGAGAAGCAGTAAACAGATGCGTTTAATGACCTGACTGTGTAAAATTTAATAATCTGAAATGAATATATGGGTTTAGTTTTAAGAAATAAATAAATAATTTCAGATCCTCGGGTCCGTTTGTAAATGAATGGATGAAATAATAAAAGCTCAGATGTTTGTCCTGGATCAGATCTTTTAGGTGGAACTGCATCTCCTGCAGAAGCTTCCAGACGTTCCTGCTTCATCGCATCGTTCATTAGCATCCTCGAGCACGTAGCCATGCGCTAGCTGCCGCGATCGTGGCGACCTTCTCCTCACTGACGGCGTCTCAGACGTTTCCTTTTGATCTTCTCTCACGCTTTCCTATGTCAGAACATCACGAGAACTTCCTCTGTTCATCCTACTGACAGCTCCCTCTGTAGGGCGGGCCTTAAGGAAACCAGACCCTCTGATGACCCTGACCTGCATTATCATTAATCAATCGACCAATCAATCAATTAATCATCAATCAATGATTGAATTAATCATGTTTAAATATAAAGGCTGTAAAGTCTTTAGGTCTTGTGGTGATTTTCCTTTTCTGACCCAGAATCGGTTACTCACAGAACTCTGGGGACTGGACCCGAGGGTCATGACCAAACCCGAGGGTCATGACTGAATCCCTGAAGGAAAACCATGAAGAAGAGGAACAGAAACACAGGACAGTTAAGTATATTGATATAAATAAAATTGGGTTATTTATCTATAAACTGAGCCTGATGTTAAACTGGTAGTATAATGTAATAATAATATATACTATAATTAAATTAAATATTTAGATACAAAACATTCATTTGTATAATAAATTTAGCCTTTCAATTTTAGTACTTACATTTCCAGTTACACAAAATAGCTAGAAATATAAACGAATAAGAATTAAATAATTAATTTATATAATATAATTCAATTAAAAGGATTTATAGTATTTTATATCTAACATTAAAAAAAAAAGAAATTAAAACAACCAGCACAGTTCAAGACCACTAAGAGTTGTCTTTTTTATTAATAATACTAAAATAATTATTAATAATTATATCATATAACCATATATACCATAATTACTACTAATTATTTATTTAATCATATGGTTATTAGAAATATTGTGCTCACATATCTTACCTAGTTAAAAAAAAACAAAAAAACATTAGAATCATATTTTATTTAGCATTTTTTTAAATGAAAGTATGAAACATAAGTCAATAATAATTGCCAATATAATAATTAACAATGAATTGTGTATTTATAGTATTTTCATTACACATACAAAAAAATGAGGCTTAGAATTCATCATTTTTATTTATTTATTTATTTATTTAATGATATTATTGATATGTTCTGTTGATATATAATTTTATTGTTTTAATATATTTAATCTTTGTAGTACTTTTAGTACTCAAGATTTAAAATTAATAAAATAATAATTTATTTCAAAATATAATATATGTTTTATATTTAATTTAATATAGGTTTTATATATATATATATATATTGGGTAGAAACTGAGCGTGGTGTTTCTGTTTATTTCTCTCTTTTACCTCAGGCTGTTTTTTGTCATTCAGAGCTGATCGATCCTTCAGGGAACCAAAAATCAATAAAGTGTAGTGAAGTCTGGAACGACCTGTGAGCCTGTCCCGAGACGCCAAACGGGAAAAATACAAATACAGATCAACTAAAAACACGGGAGAGAATCAGACCTAGATCAGATCATATAAGACAGGTGTCGAGTCTATAACCCGAGCTGTGATTTAACGTCTATTTAAGGTCTCATAACGAGCTCGTTACTGTCTAACACAGAAACAAAAGATAATTAATACCTCTAACACCCTCCAAAAACGTTCTGACACCATGCTTACCCCTCTGTTCCTTCAGCTTTCCCTTTATTCATACTAAAGGTTCAGCCTCAGCTGCTTAACAGTCTGTGGTTTCTGTTGTCTGATTCTCCTCTTTGTTTTCAATAAGAGTCTGATCTGGTCTGCAGATCCGTGATGGTCCTAGGTTAAATAACAAAAATACTCTTTTATTTTATTTGGCCTCTGTCCCAATTTGTTTTTTAACTGTTTGCAGGCATGAAATTCAACAAAAAACATAATAAAAGTCTTTGTATAAGATAATTAAAGGATCTGGAGAATTAAGCTTATTAACATTTTACAATAAGTCCCAAAATCCCAATAAAACGAGGCTTTGAATTCATCATTTTTATTTATTTATTTATTCATTTATTTAACGATATTATTAATATATTCTGCCGATATTTCTTACCTATTTTTTTTATCTGTATATTATTTTATTTTTTAACTTTGTGTTTGATTTTAAATGAATAAAATAATAATTTATTTAAAATGTTAATATATGCTCTAATTCAAACCTATTTATTTATATTAATTTTACAAATACATTTCTTACTTCTGACTGCTTTGTTCCTTTTTTTTAAATATAATTGATCGTATTTTATTTCCTTTTCCAGTTTAATTTGTAATGCCTGTATCACTTAGAAATATAATTTAAGAATAATAAACAATAAATAAAAAATCCGTATAATGAATACAATCAAGTTTATTGATAGTATTATTGATTATTGCTGATATTTCTTACATTGTATTTGTATCTTGTTTTATTTTTGTTAAATCATTTATTCCTAAAGTTCTTAAAAATAAATAATAACTAAAAACACAACAAGTAACAATGTATGTGACAGAATTTAGGGTTAAATAAATTGTTTTTGGGATTCAGAATCTATAAAACTGATCCTAAAGCAGGTCTTTTGCCAGAACACTTATAATTTATTTACTTATTTATCCTAACATAATTAGTATTTTATGCATATATCTATTTTATTTAGAGCCAATATAAGTAAGATTTCACTCTAAATTAATAACGTTTGAATATTTTAATGATGTAACAGGAATGCTCCGGTTAAAATGAACCCCATTTTTAGAAATGATTTAAATTCTCTTCTTTTGAACTTGTTCCCCTATAAAACCCTAAATAAAAACATTGCGTGTGGTTTGGTTCGGTCCCTGCGGATGCTGACAGGGGGAATTTCAAATGAACTGATCTGTATTCTGAGCTCCTGCTCCAGCTGCTTCATATTCACACCACCATCTGGAGGTCCAGGAGCACCATCGCTCTGGTCCAGGAGAGTCACGAGGCCCAGATCTGGGGATCCATAGCCTGCTTTAGCTTCAGCAGCTTCATCGATGGAGCAGGATTATGAACGGGACGGTCCCGCCCGATGATTTATAGCCTGCACCGCCGGTGTAGTTACGACTTTCATCAACGTCAAAGAGCAGCCCATGCCCATCCATCACTCAGCTCAGAAAGGAACCTACCAAAGGTCAGCATGACTAGATCAGGATGATGAAACAGAAACAGAAAACAGTCAAGAGATTCAGAGCTGCTGCTGTTCCTCAACGGGAAATAAACGACTTTTATTACTCAGCAATAGAAAAGAATAATTATATTAATAAATAATCTTTTTAAAAAGGCCTCCTCCTACAAACTCACTGAGGAACTCCCACCCTCTGTGTCCCTGACTGAGCCGGCATGCTTTGGTTCAGCCCGGCTTATTGTGTACAGGGTCCAGAGTAAGTCCAGAGAACATGCTAAACTTCAACAATCAATAAAGAAAATACAGAAGCTGAAACGAGGCTGGATATCAGGCTCCGGAAATCAAAATTAGATTCCAGCCTATAATAATAATAATAATAATAATAATAATAATCATAATAATAATAATAATAATAATAATAATAATAATAGTAATAGTAAATTAAAAAAATATAGAAAATATACTGCTCACAAAAATAATTATATTATCTAATTATCTAATAAAATATTTATGAGCACTGTATGCTGTGTTTTACTTTTATTTTGACGACCCTAAACCTACTAAGTAATCGTAAAGGACCTCAAAGTCTGTAAGTCCAAATCTAAATTTAAAAAAATGACCAATCAATCAATCAATCAATCAATCAATCAGATGATCTACTTTAACCTATGAATCAATTTATTGGTGTATTTTAATATTATTACAGGTTATTTTAATTACAATATGATTGCTTTTATACAATATTAATATTTGATTTAATATAATATTAAATTCTATAACATTAATATTGATTTTATTATAACATTAATATAAATATTTTTTATAACATTAATATTGATTTTATTATAATATTAATATAGATTTGTTTATAAGATTAATATTGATTTTATTATAATATTAATATAGATTTTATTATAATATTAATATCGATTTTATTGTAGTATTAATATTTATAAAATTATATTATAATAACATTAATGTTGATTTTTTTTTATATTATATATATATATATATATATAGTTCATCTTGATTTTATGTCATATTAATATTAAGGTCATTTTCTATCTCATTATTATTGATATTTTTTTTTAGATCTCTCAGCTCTTTGATGATTTTTGGTTCTGACCCTGTACAGTTTCGACCGTGTAACCCATTTTGCAGCTCTAAAGTTTATTTCGGGATTCTGTCCCTGAATTGCGTAATGAGCGTCGTTTTGAGGCCGTCCTAACGATAACGATGTTAAACGAGCTGGAAAGTCTGAATCTGCCCAGCTGAGGCTCCACAGATGAACAGGCTCGGTTTTGTTCGACCTTCATGTTGTTTTGCGCTCTGTGTGTGTGTGTGTGTGTGTGTGTGTGTGGACCTTGCATACCATGTGCCATCCCGCTGGGCATTTACATTTACATTGAAATCATTTAGCAGACGCCCTTATCCAGAGCGACGTACAATTCATACAGTCCAGGTAGTTGTGTGATAAGGGCCTTGCTCAGGGACCCAACTGTGGTAGAGGTGGGATTTGAACCCTGGACCTTCTGGTCTGTAGTCCAGACCTTTAACCTTTAACCACTAGGCTACCACAGAACCAGGCTTTTGTTTGCTTCGTTTCCACAGAGTCGGCAGCACAGGACCTTAATTTGTGGACGTTGTGTAGATGTGTTTTGTGTAGCCGAGCCTTTTCTATTGTGCGATCTTTCCTCGCGTTAATCCTCACGTCCTGAGACAGTAACAAGGCGGAGAAATCCGAACCCCGATCTTTTCCTCTTTTCACCTGTAGTCTTGGAATGAGCTTTGAATTCAGTAACGTAAATTAAAGGTTTGATTCCCTTCACACTTCTGGCGTGACCCTACCACGGGTGCACATACTTGTTGGACAATGTTGGACACGCTTCCAAAAATGAGGCAGGAACCAGAATATAAGTGGATACATCTTTATTTGAGAGTACGTTTCTATTTATAGGTAGTTACCGAACGGTTGGAGATGAATTTAAAGGTGCAGTCTGTGTTTTAGATCAGCTGCGTTTCGTTTTTAATGTCTGTTTGCACCTCCCAACGACCACTGACCTCCTCTAGGGGGCAGGGTTTGGGCTGGTCGGGTTCATCCAGAAAAGCCGTAACGCGGCTAAAAGAGGTTTCTAATTGCCTTACATTCAGCAGCAGCATCTTTTATTTTTAAAAAAATTCTTGGTTTCCATCTCAGAGAAGAACGGGGGCTAAAACCAGACATTTAGAGAACATCTTCCAAAGTGTCACCTCCAGAGCTGGAGCTAAATCAAACGAGACTGCTTGTGGATCTTCTCTGATGTAAGCTGTGAGTCTGTAAGTCCATGGACAGAAGATCTTTAAATCTTTTTTTTTTGTGTGTGTGTGTGTGTATGTGTGTGTGTGTGTGTGTGTATGTGTGTGTGTGTGTGGTGGTTTTTGTAAGGTGCATGCAATAGAGAATAAATAAATAAATCACTACATTGTACAGTATGAATTATTTACAGCCTCTGTACACGTCCCGCTCCGTCCGTCACACCGGCCATTAATACTCTGTGCTTTAGCTCATCCAGGCATTCTGGGAAATGTAGTCATGCAATCTCGTCCCCGTGTTACTCCCCGAGTAACTGGAGCCACGCCCCCTCGCTTTTGCTACAGCCTTTGCTTCGTGCACAACCTGCACGTTCTTCGTTACGTAACAGATATGGGGGCGGTTTGAGGAATGAGAGGCGTTGCCCATGCTCCGGACTCCGCCCTCGTCCAGAGTGGGAAATGAACTGGTTCGGCGTGAGAAACGAAAACGAGAAGAAATACAAATGAAATGTCCTGTTTTTGATCCTTCCTCATCACTTCCCCAAATTAAACCCCAACCCTCTCAATCTGAGAGTTTCTAACTGTAATTGCTTATTTCCTTCCTTCCTTCTTCCCTTCTTCCCTTCCTTCCTTCCTTCCTTCCTTCTTCCCTTCCTTCCTTCCTTCCTTCCTTCTTCCCTTCTTCCCTTCCTTCCTTCCTTCCTTCCTTCTTCCCTTCTTTCCTTCCTTCCTTCCTTCTTCCCTTCTTTCTTTCCTTCCTTCCTTCCTTACTTAATTCCTCCCTTCTTTCCTTCCTCCCTTCCTTCCTTCCTTCCTTCCTTTCTTCTTTCCTTAATTCCTCCCTTCCTTCCTTCCTCAATTCCTTAATTCCTTTCCTCCCTCACTTCCTTCCTCCCTTCTTTCCTTTATTCTTTCCTTTCTCCCTTCCTTAATTCCTTCCTCCCTTCTTTCCTTCCTCCCTTCCTTTCTTCTTTCCTTCTTTCTTTCCTCCCTTCCTTACTTTATTCTTTCCATTCTCCCTTCCTTCTTTCCTTCCTTCCTTCCTCCCTTCCTTAATTCCTTCCTTTCTTCTTTCCTTCCTTCCTTAATTCCTTAATTCCTTCTTCCTTCCTAAACTCCTTCCTAAAGCTTTTCTTCTTCCCCTTCTCTAATCTCAGAATTATTATCCTGACATTCACAAATAAACTGGAAATAAACTTTAAATCTTTAAAGTTCTAAACCCGGTTTACATTTTTATTTATCATTATTATGTTGTACGATTGGTTGCTGTGGAAATAACAGGAGCTTAAATTAGACGATCAATCGTTTCGATTACAATCTGAAATCCCAAAGTATATCGAGATATCAGTTTCCCACCCCGATGCCAACAACCTTCTACAATCATCAGGAGGTCCAAATGCTCCTCAATCTGAATCCCAAAAGCTCCATCTCCTTCTATTCTGGATTCTTTAACCTTCTACTTATGTTTTTACTCCTGCCTAAATGCAATAAGCTCTTATTCCTTACACCAACGACCCAACCCCAACCCCAACCCCAACCCCAACCCCCCTGAGGCCTACAAGCTTCTTCTCTTCTCATCTTAAAGCCATATATCTCCAGTGAGCAGTGGACTCATCACCTGTAAGGTCAAGTTTGGAAGGATGGAAAGTTTTGAATGGACTAGAACACCTGCTTGTACCATCTTGATGCCTCCAAGCTCCAAGTCACACTATCCTGAGGTCTGCAAGTTCATCTTCTGCCATTTAGCCTCAATAAGCTCTGACTCTTCATCTTCTGTTCCAAAGTTCATGAAAGTTGACCAGTCCTGTTACTGGATCCTAAAATCCTTCTCCGTGAGTCCTGGTCCTGTGCTTTAAGTGCAAGTGACAAGGTCGAAAACACTCCACCGTAAAGCTCTGTAAAGTGAGGACCAGACATTTTGGGGGAGTCGATGAGAATGGGTCAAAAACAGAACAGATCTATGAAGGAAAAATGGAAAAAACACCAGAAACGGATAGAGAGGAGAAGCTTTGGGCGAGTTAGAGATAGAGATAAGAGACCCAGTAGACGAGGTTAAAGAGGCCGAAGGCGGTGGGGAAGAAGATGCGGGCGTACGAGTCGATCTTGGCGACGCGGATGTGCAGGCGGCCGTGACGCCACGCCCCCGAGCGGCAGTCCTCGAAGCAGCAGAAGAAGCTGGTGCAGTCCTTCCCGTCCAAACACTCGTAGCCAAACTCCTCGTCCCGCTCCTGCATGTGAGTGGCGTTGTTCATCTGGATGGCCGTGGCAGAGCGAGGACGGATGTCCACCTTCGGGTTCTGCTTTGGGAGGGAGATAAAGCGCATCAGTTCAGACTGGCATATGGGCAAACAAACCTGGGCATTCAGACCTTCATCCAAACCACGTCTTCCTCTTATTTTAGGGAAGTAAACCCAGCAAAACAAAGAATGGAAATGATTGCAAACTGCTAAAGCACAGTGGTGTTTAACCACCATAAGATCTACAAACTTCTTCTCGTTTCCTTAGGAGGCCAAAACGGTTCCATCTTCAGTCCTATAAAGTCCTACTCATGCCATCCTGGAACTTACTGGTTTCTACTCATGCCATCCTGGAACTTACTGGTTTCTACTCATGCCATCCTGGAACACACAGGCTTCTACTCATGCCATCCTGGAACTTACTGGTTTCTACTCATGCCATCCTGGAACTTACAGGTTTCTACTCATGCCATCCTGGAACTTACTGGTTTCTACTCATGCCATCCTGGAACTTACTGGTTTCTACTCATCCCATCCTGGAACTTACTGGTTTCTACTCATGCCATCCTGGAACACACAGGCTTCTACTCATGCCATCCTGGCACCTACGGGCTTTTACTCATGCCATCGTATCAGTTTTATGGTTTTTTTTAAGATAATTTAATAATGTCTGTACTTTAAAATAGACGCTTCATCTTCTTTAATCTCTCTCCTTAACCTTAAACATAAAACCACAGATTTTTCTCGGTTTTTCCGTTCTAAATCATTACAGAAACAGAGACCCCCCCCCTCCCCCTTTAGTTTGTTTTGCAGGTGAATCAGAAATTCTCAAACAGCCAGTGCAGGAAAGCAAACAAGAAATTAACGAGCATTAAATAAATCAAAAAATCAATATATATGTTATATAAAAAAACAGCTTTAAACGCCTGAAAATATTCCTCTGTTTTATTCCAATTCATTTAATTATTTCAAATATACAAATAATTTTTAGAAACTTGAGATTATTACATGATATATTTTACCTTTTCTTTAATATTTGTATTATTTTAATCTTTTAATTTAAAACAAGTTCAACAGAATATTTGGGCATTTTTTAAATTTTCGTTTTTGATTTATTATTCTATATTTACCATTTAACATTTCGGTTAAAATATGTAAAATATGTAAATAAAAGCTACAACTAAAAGAAGTGATAAAATCCACAAAATGCACAAACGAAATTATAAAATATTTTAAATACATTTAAAAATATTAAATTAAATTAAATTAATAAAATTTATTATTTATTAAATTTATAAAAAATGTATTAAATTATTTTTTATAATAATAATAATATTTGCCTTATGTTGTAAAAAAAAATATTTTTAAATTATTTTATTATTTGATAAATGATTTGATTATATTTTTTTGGAATATTTTTGATTTTTTTACATTTATATTTAAATAATGTTTAAAATCATGATATATTTGTAAATATTATATATTAAATATAGAATGTATTTTAATACTTAATTATAATTATTAATTATATACTAAAAATAATTATTGTTATTAATAATGTGATTACCATTATTATTACTTTTAATGGTGTATTAATTTAAATAATTTATTATTGTTGTGGTTATTTATCTAGAATTAATTTGATTATTATTTATGTTATTATTATTATTATAAAAAAATAATAATAATGATAAATCAGTTTTAACAATATATTATTATTGTTGTTGTTGTTATTATTATTATTATTATGTTTTATATTATTATTAATATGATTATCATTATTATTTTTTATGGTATATATGTTTTAATATTTTGTATTGTTGTAGTTATTAATATATTATTATTATTATTATTATTATTATTATTATTATTATTATATAGTTTTTTAAATGCAGATAATCCATGTATTTATGGATTTTAGTTAATTAATTTAATGAACTCGAATTAATTTAGTTCTTGATTTTCTGTCCTCAGGTTTCATGCTGCAGCTCGTTAACCTGAGGACGTTTAATTAGAGTCCTGTGGTGCTGCACTTATTGATCCTCTGCAGATCCTTCAGGCTGCAACTGTCAATCAGGGATCGACTGTAATTGGGACGGAGCCGGATCTGAGGTTTAACTTCAGGCATTTAAAGCTCTGCTGAATCAGTAAGCAGCATCAGGTATAAGGTCCACACACACACACACACACACACACACACACACACACACACACACACACACACACACACACACACACACACACA
>JAUZSV010236025.1:0-15000 GCA_034780495.1 Parotocinclus cesarpintoi
TGAAAGTTTCATTATAGACTGAATTCATTCAAACCCTACGATGTTACCCAAACGTTCTGCAAGTTCTACCGCTAAAACAGTGTAGAAATACTTACAGAAATATAGCGTCCCTACTTAACCGCCATAAACGAGGGAACACTGTATAATCTTCTAAAGAATCTTATTTGTCTTTATTGTTGTTTTGATTGTTCTTACACGTGCTAATGATATGAAAAATAAATCAGCTCCATGGTTTTCCATGTCGGCGTCATTTTGAGAAACTGTTGCAGCTAGCATTGCAAATGTGATGCAAATACTCATCAAAATCCCTCACTGGTGGTTTTTGTGATTCCGCCATGCCGTTCAGGTGGTAATGAAACAGAATGCAGCCATAGAGCACTTAAAGCTGAAGAAGACCATGACTCCAGCTGAAAGGGAGGAGAACCAGAGGTAAGGACAGCACCGTGCTTCTGTAGCCACATCCTTACACAAGCTTGTTCAGATAACCTCATTAATCACGCCTGTTGGCAGGATGATCGTGTGCAACCAGGTGATGAAGTTCATACTGGATAAGATTGACAAAGATGAGAAGCAGGCGGCTAAGAAGCGAAAGCGGGAGGAGTCGGTGGAGCAGAAACGCAGCAAACAGAACGCCAGCAAACTCTCGGCGCTGCTCTTTAAGCACAAAGAGCAGCTCAAAGCTGAGATCCTGAAGAAGAGAGCGCTGCTGGATAAAGAGCTGCAGGTGGAGGTGCAGGTAAGAGCGTTGTCCTGTCTGCATTGAGGTGGAAAACTTTACAGTTCATTCAAACCCTGCCATACAAACGGCTACGGTATCGGGAGCGCTACACACACAGGCCACTTTATTAGGTACAACTTGCTAGTGCTGGTTTGGACCCCTTAATACTTAATGCTTCATTCATGGTACAGCTTCAGCAAGGTGTTGAAAATGTTCCTCAAAGATTCTGGTCGGTAGTGAGGTGATAACATCAAGAGTTGCTGCGGATTTGTTCCGCCCCACACGTAGGTGCTCTGTCGGTATTGGTGCTGGTGACAATGGAGGTCATTTCAGTACTGTGAACTCACTGTCATGGACAAAACAGAATGCACATGATCAGCAACAATACTCGGGTGGGATGTGGCCTTTAAACAATGCTCAGTTAGTATTAAGGGGCCCATAGTGTGCCAAATATATCCCACACCATTACACAACCAGCAGCAGCCTGCAGCCAGCAGGGTGGATCCATTCCTTTATGCTGTGTACGCCAGATTCTGATCATCTGAATGTCTCAGAGGATCGAAACGTATCAGTCCAGGCAACGTTTTTCTGATCTTCTCTTATCCAGTTTTGGTGAGCTCATGTGAATTGTAGTCCCGTTTTCCTAGTCCTGTTTTCCTAGTCGTCTGTTCTTAGCTGACAGGAGTTGTACCTGTTGTAGCCCGTCTGCTTTAGGGTTTACATTCAGGGATGCTTTTCTGCACGCCTGGTTTGTCAGTCTGGCCATTTTCCTCTGCCATCAGCAAGGCATTTTCACCCAGAGAGCTGGATATTTTCTCCTTATTACACTATTCGCAGTAAATCTTAGAGATGGTTGTGTATGAAAAATCCCATTCGATCAGCAGTTAATAAAATACAGAGACCAGCCCATCTAGCACCAACAGTCATGCCTCATTCAAAGTCCCCTTTCTTTCCTGTTCTGATGCTCTGTTTAAACTTCAGTAGCTTATTTCGATCATCTCTGCATACCTAAATACATTGACTTAGTGCCATGTGATTGCCTGATAAGTTATTTGCGGTAATGGAACACTTCATAAACTACGTAAGGCCAGGCTTTTTTATTGCTTGTTTCGCGGATCTGCCGACAATCATTTAAAAAAAAGAAATAAATACATTTTTTTAAAAACCTTTTTTTTATTTTATTTTTTATTTTATTTTATTTTTTTGGTATTTCGTGGATCCGCTGCAGCACCAATGGTTGAAATTCAAAAAACTAAATTTATTTTTTATGTTTTAGCTTTTTCTGCCCTCCGGCGGAGAGCCAACGGTATTGCTCTGTACATTAATTGTTTTTTTCAGATTCACTTTAATTTAATTGTAGATTAAATACATTTTATTTTTAAATAAACAATTATTTTTATATCTTACTTCTTTCTTGTATTGATTTCATATGGTCCTCGAGAAATTGAAAAGTGCTGAAAAATTTAAGATTTATAATTTTTTTTCCCTCACTCCTCAGTAGATTCTTGGGTAGGGGCATCCGAGGAACAAGCAATTAAAAAAGTCTGGCCTAATGGACAATAAGTGGCTGATTGGCTAATCTGTTGTTGTTTTTTATAGGAATCGCGTTTCCTCATTCTGAAATCTGTAAAAATCATTCCTACTTTTAGTGATTTCAGCCTAATATACTGGCTCAGGAGGCATTTGCTCCCATTACAATTAGTCAGAGTTACATTTACATTGACATTTATTATTTAGCACACATTCTTATCCTTACAATCCAAGAAATTGTAGCTCAAGGACCCAACAGTGGCAGACTAGCAGAGGTAAGATTTAAACCCTGGACCTCCTGGTCCATAGACCAATACCTTTGCTGTTAGGCCATGCCAGTCTTTTAGATCTTTTCCTGATCCACTTTCAATAGATACAGTCTTATATTCCAAGCCATTGTGGGTCAGTGGCCTTGATAAAGACCCAATGTTACCAGCATGGCAGGGCTTGGATTTGAATCCTGGACCTTCTGGTACACACATTCCAGTACTTCAACCACTAAGCCAGCACAGTCCTGGTCCAGCTACAAAAGTTCAGATTTCTGCTTTCACGTTTTTTGTTCACTCTATCAGGAGGAGCTGAGAAAGGACCTGAGCAAACTGAGGAGGGAGAAAGAAAAGGCTCAGGCTGCCGCTTCTCAGGCAGCTGCTGCAGCCATGAGCGCTCAGGCAGCGTCGCTCTCAGCGCATGCCTCTGCGGTCACCTCGCCTCCTACCAGCCACAAACGCAAGCGAGATGAGGAACGGGATGCAGCTCTGTCTAAGAGCAAGAAGAAGAAAATGATCTCCACGTCCTCAAAGGACAGCAAGAGAGACACCAAGCTGTACTGCGTATGCAAAACGCCCTACGATGAATCCAAGTAAGGGAATAACCGGAAAAACTTGGTCATCACTTAGGTCCTGACATTTGGTGTGTGTATTAGCTGGGGGTGTAACGATGCATCGGCTTGGGAATGCAAAAAGTCGGAATTAGAAATTCTTTATTTTTGCATCGAATGCTTTTCCATTTTTTAACAGCAGATTGTGCTGTCAATACTCAGACAGCCCGTCGTCAGTGAGAATAATAATTTATTGATTGCTGGGCTATTAAAGTTCCTTTTTGTTAAAATGATCATATCTTCAGAATCTTAAGAAAAGTACACATTATTTTGAATTTTTATTCTTTAGAAATAACAAGAAATGATTTCCCCTGACTATTTAATTAACATGGTGAAGATACAAAGTTAAGATCGCCATTATATTTTTTATATATACACAGTGCCTCCAAGTAGTATTCAACCCCCTGCAGAATTTGCTTTGCAGGTTTACACATTTGGAGTTAACTTGGCATTGTGATATTTGGACTGTATGTTAGCCTGGGTGTGTGAAATGCACTGCAGCAAAAAAGAATGTTATTTCTTTGTTTATAATTTTTTTTTAATTGTGATAAGTTTATTAACAGTGTCAATTATTATTCAACCCCTAGGTTTAATATTTTGTGAAAAAACCCTTGTTTGCAGTTACAGCTATTGTTTTTTTTACAGGCCGGCACAGGTCTCTGGAGTTATCTTGGCCCACTCCCCCATGCAGATCTTTTCCAAGTTCTACAGTCCAAATATCACAATGCCAAGTTTACTCTAAATGTGTAAACCTGCAAATTCTGCAGGGGATTAAATATTACTTGGAGGCACTGTGCGTGTGCGCGCGCGTGCGTGTGAGCGTGTGCGTGTGTGTATATATAAATGAAAATGTATTTTTTTTTTCATTTATTAATTTATTCCATTATGGGATAATTATTTTTGAAGCACTATACAATGAAATTGGGTTTGCTACTCCAGTGCAAATTGACAAACATACAGATGTCAGTCAAATGTTGATTAGTATTGCATTGCCAGAATAAAAATAAATATAGAGGTATTTTACTAAGAAAATTCCTTTTAGTAATTCCTTTTAATTAGTGGAGAATTGGAAGTTTTATTGTAAAAAAAAAAAAAAAAACTATACAAGGAAATGTTCATTTACATGTCAGAAATAAAAAACACCGTCTATGGTCTTGTAAAATAATTAAGAAAATCAAATTTTAAAATCAGTATCGTGAATCGAATCGTGAGCGGAATGTGTCTGTACACCCCTAGTTAACCCACTGGCACCTAAATACCTGTAAAGGTTTATATTTTTTACTATTTAGCAGATGATCTTAAAGAAATGCTTTTAATTTCTTTTGGTGTTTGTTACCTTATGATGGCACAAATAGCCCAAAAACTTCATATTTCTCTAATCCTGTTCAAACTATCAACAAGAGCAATAAATGTTCCTAATATATTTAAATAGTTATACCTCAGCACAGGTCAGCTCCCGACACTCATCGTTAGAACTCGTACGAGCCGAGTCCTGATTCTTGTACTGTCTGCAGGTTCTATATTGGTTGTGATATCTGCTCGAACTGGTTCCATGGTGAGTGTGTGGGCATCACGGAGAAGGAAGCAAAGAAGATGGATGACTACATATGTATGGACTGTAAACGAGCACAGGAGGGTAACGCTGAGGAACTCTACTGCATCTGTAGAACACCTTATGATGAATCCCAGTATGTAGTCGTTTCTTTCCTCTTCTTTTTTTGTAAACTATTTTTCTTGAATGGCACTATCCATTATAAAATGATATGATCCAATAAAAACAAACACATTTTAGAGAAAATACTCCTCCAGTCCCCAACCTTATTGCCATCTTCGATATTTGTGTAACTTTAAAAAGAAACCTGAAGAAAAAACAAAAAGATAGTACAGCACGAAATTAGTACCTCTATAAATTAACATCCAAGTCAGTTTCTTTTTTTTTTACTCTAATTATGCTGTGCATTACCTTGTGTTTCAGGGTTTTTAAAAAAACATACTTTATTTCTAAATTCTAAACTAGAATATTTATAAAATGCGGGTGAGTACGCACTGTTTAACATCAGCATTACATTCTTTAAAACGGATTCGTTGCACACAGGGTTTTATTCTAGGCCATAATATTAACTAAACACATGAAAACATTTAGTCCTGAACTATAGTCTACAATACATAAATTCTTAAATCTTATCTTATTTTAATAACAATTGGATTAAACTTTAAACTTAAAACGTGGTGGAACATGCAACGTTGTTTTCTGCCTTTCTAGACTGCGATTCACTTTTCTGACAGCAGGTGTCGCAAGGATTCGCTCATACAGCTCTCAAAAATAAGTGACTGAAATATCTCCCTATTTTTGTGAGCAGTGTAGATTTCTATTCGAATTGTTTAATTAATTTTATTTATGAATTTTTTCTATTATTTATAATTAATTACTATTATTATTATTATACATTTACAGCATTTAGCAGACACCCTTATCTAGAGCATCTTACAATTGATTCAGTCTTACTGTCCAAGCAATTGTGTGTTAAGGGCCTTGCTCAGGAACCCAACAGTGGCATCTTGGAAGAGGTGGGGTTTAAACCCTGAACCTTCTGGTTCGTAGTCTCAACCCCATAGGCTACCACAATTCCAAACCTTAATAAAAGTTAAATAAAATTTTAAGACAGATTTTATTTCCTATAATTGTTAAGACCTTGGCCATTAAATGGACGTTAAACCAGGTGGACCTGATTGCTGAATATCGATTGCTAAATGTTGCATAAATGTACAGTATGTAAATTGGGGGCTGAAGATCTAAAGATTCGATCTGAAATCTAGACGTGCTTCTGTTTTGGTTTTTCTGTGTTAGGTTCTACATTGGCTGTGACCGCTGCCAGAACTGGTACCACGGGCGCTGTGTGGGCATCCTGCAAAGCGAGGCAAATAACATCGACGAGTACGTGTGCCCGCAGTGCCAGTCTACGGAGGAGGCCATGACGGTTTTGTCGCCGCTCACAGACAAGGACTATGAGGGCTTGAGGCGAATGCTTCGTTCCTTACAGGTGATTGTAAATATGATTAAATTTGCTTCTTGAACCAAAGTGTGAGAGTTAGGGGTTGAACTGTACATGGTTTTTGTCCTGAACCGTCTCGACAGGTGCTGTGCTCCAGTTGTACGGAGAAGCCACGGTAGTTTAAAGCTTGATGAATGAGGAAACGGATTTCACACAGGTGTGAGGGTCACCCAGAAACCCTGAGCTTTTATATTATACTTAATTATATATGAATACACTGGTACCTCGGTTCTCAGTCAGCTCGGAACTCATTGCTTTTCTCTACGCATTTTGACTATAAAAAATTTGGCTCGGTACTTGCTTAAACATGTGCTTGTTGAACCCCGCAACTCATTTCAGCCAAAACTCGAGTCACGATTCATGATTCAGTGATCAGATTCACAGTATGATTTACTCAGTGAAGATCTTCACCGTTTGTTTTTCTTTATCTTTCTACCTCTACAGTACTATTTTCTTAGTGCACGCAAGTCCCCACGGGTTCTAAAATGGTTAGTAATGACAGCCAACAGAAAGGAAAACCGGGACAGAATCTTTTTGCCTTTCACGCTAAGCAGTTAGAATAGCATCTTGCGCTTTGAGTTTATCAATAGAGTCGGTGGTTTGCGTTTACTTTTTACTTTCAGTCCAGTACTCATTAAATTACATTTAAAATAAGCTTTGTGTTAATGACTTTGGCCGACTGTAGCTTAATGTAAGCGTTAATATGTAAGAAAAGTCACTCTAATACAGTATAGACTATTTTAAACGCTACTATTTCTTCGTATAAGATACATTTAGCTGTTGGATCTGTCAGAATGTATCCCAATTATAAATCCGGGATTAACATGTGTATAAATACAGCTTTATTAATGCATGTAATAACTTATAAAGTGCGGCTTTTCAGGGGGTCTGGAATGGATTCATTTAATTTACATTACTCCTTATGGGAAGAATTCTCTCGGTACTGGTTGTTTTCAGTACTTGACAAAACTTCTGGACGGAATTAAAGACGAGAACAGAGGTAGCGCTGTGTAGTATAACTATAGATAGATAGATAATACTTTGTCAGATTAAATCTGAAATTCGTCTTGCTTAGAATACAGTAGTTCCGTTACAATACAATACATTACAATACACAACATAATACATTTAAATCACCACACGACATTATGTATTAATCTCCTAATTTAGTTTAATGATTGACTGATGTATAAAAGAATGTTTCAAACTTTTCAAACTTTATTAAATCTTGAAACAATATATCGGCGAACAAATGGAAGAAGTACATATTCATGATTGAAAACATGATTAGTATTTGCAATAATATTAGCAGCCAACCTCAGTATGTTATCATGATAAGCGATCTCATACAAGCCCTCTAAAGGTTGACCTAAAATCTTTGAACAAATTTTAATTAAGTGTTTCAACACAGCATTTACAGCTGTAGACAGACAGCATTACAATATTTCAAAACACTCATGATAACAGCTATAACTGCTCACAATAATTAGGGGATACTTCAAAAGGATCAATTATGATATCCCATAATTAAGTATCAATTAATTTTCATAAGCGGTGTATATTATACTGTCCACACCATGGTCTGAGCCGAACCAGGTACCGTTCCAACCCTCATAAGATATGCTTCTGTGTTTTATCTGCACCATGACATGATAATAACTGTACTCATTTGTCCCATCAGTCCCATAAGATGGCGTGGCCCTTCCTGGAACCAGTCGATCCTAATGATGCTCCAGATTACTACGGGGTAATAAAGGAACCAATGGGTAAGAACATTTTAATATTCTTTTAGTATTAGCACAGGTGTACTTAAATGGCCTACATAATTCCAATGTAGTTTAATCACCGCATTACATCCTGTGAAACAGGAAGTTCACCAGTTGACATTCATTAAACATTACTAAAGTCACAATTCAACTTTATTTATATAGCGCCTAGCATTGTCTCAAAGCGGCTTCACAATATTACCCTGTCTTAAAAGGCCAATCCCAAGTTGAGCAAGCCTGGGGCGACAGTGGCAAGGCAAAACTCCCTAAAATGGTAGGAAGAAACCTTGGGAGGGCCAAGACTCAACAGGGGACCCCACCATGGGTGGCCTAGATGCTAACTAAATAAACACCAAAAGTATATCAAATTACAGCAAAACCAGGTCAATAAATAAATAACAAATTAATAACCGCAGTTAAATTAGTAATAGAAAAATTTAAAAATGAACTAAATTATAAAACAAAATAGATACTCACTTATAATGGGAGCCTAATTGCAGTAATTGAATAAAGGGCATGAACTCAACAGCTCATTAATTAAGTATTACAGTAATTATGAATACTTTTAGAATGATTTCTTGTTTTGGAGCTCTTGAGCAAAGCTCTTATCCCACAACTGCTCGGATTGTAAGAGTATATCAGTTGGAAGTCACAGTTTATAAAAGCATCTGCTACATCACTAAATGTAAATGTTCATGTAATTTAGGCATGACATATAAGTACACACACTCATGCAGTATTCTCAGATTGATGAGTCATTCTCCCTAGTGTGTTTAGCTGCTGATGATGTTGCAGGCTACTAAATTGTGTCAAACTCATTGAGTCACACCCGAGCACATACTTACAGTAAATACATGGTTATTATTATATTTTCTGTTTTTTTCAAGATTGTATAAATAAGCACAGAAGTAATATAAATTAATAAATTAATTTAAGTCAAATATAATCAATATTTAATCAAATTATTAGGAGGACAATCACAATAATTGAGACCTTAAGAGCCAGCTGTGCTGAACCCAAAATTGATTGCAATGTACATGGTGAGTCACAAAAAAGGAGTTACGTATCTTTACGTAACTGAGGGAGCCTATCTTTTAGGCTATGTCTAAAACATAGCCGCCATCTTGAAAGCGATCAAGGGCAAGTTTTTCCAATGGGAAAGTGGTCATGTAGCATATCGAAGATCAGAATCAGAAATCAGCTGCCGCAATCAGATTTGCAATCGCTTCTGTGTTATTAAAAGTTATCACAGAAAGGAAATTTAGACTGTGGATGACAAGCTACGTAGTCATCATCCTAAGGCCGCTACTGATCAAGAAACCTTAACAATGGGTTTGGCAGTCTTTGTGAAAAGTCTACACAAAGTGTGTCCTGTGACTTTTGACTCACCCTGTGTATTGTAAGACTGTAGCAGCTGTAAGTCACTATTTCTAACAGTTTCTGCTAAATGGCGGAAGTGGTCTATTTCAGTGTTTTGTGGGTCATTACTGTAGTGATCAGTTGTCGTAGTTATCACATAATTATTCAGCCCTTTTTACAACAGTAACTTTTTAAACAGCAACTCTTTAGGCCTATAATCAGACAAAGACTCAGGAACCAAATGTCCTTCTGCAGCCTAGATGATATAAGTATAAAATAATTTACATAAGCAACCAAAATAATAACAATGAAATAGACAACTTATTGACAGAAAATGCAATAAATTCAAATAAAATATAAAATACAAATGCTATAATAAAGTAATACAATAGAGAGAATACAATAACATAAAGACTATCAAAACAAGAGAATTAAAGAGAATAAATGAGCATGTGAGTTTATAATGGACTGGCACCCGGTCTGGGGTTGTTCTTGCCATGTGCCCTGAGCCACTAGCTAGGCCATAATGTCAGGAATCACGTAAATAAGTCCATGAATGAAATAAAATAGAAAATATGACAAGTATCTAAGTTATATTTAGTCCCGCAAACAGAGTCACTATGTATTCCGTATCCATAGCTGAAAAACACAAATGTGAGCACACCCTTATATTTTTTAAAAACTATTTTATTATATCTTTTAATGGGACAACACTGAAGATATGGCACGTTGAGACAATATAAAGTTTACAGCTTGTATAACAGTGTAAATTTGCCGTGCCCTCAAAATAACTCAAAACACAGCCTTTAATGTCTAAAGTGACTTTCACAAAAGTGAAAATGTCCAAATTGTGCCCAAAGTGTCGATATTTTGTGTGCCCACTATTTCTTTTTAGCAAAAGTTCACTAGAGCTTCACAGATTGCTACTATAATCCTCTTCTACTCCTCCATGATGACATCACGGAACTGGTTGATGTTAGAGACCTTGTGTTCCACCACCTTTTGTTTGAGAATAAATGCTCAGTAGGGTTTAGGTCTGTACGCATGCTTGCCCTTTACTCTCAGTTTCTTAAGTAAGGCAGTGGTCATTATTGGAGGTGTGTTTGGCAACGTTATCATGTTGGAATACTGCCCTGCGGCTTCGTTTCCGAAGTGAGGAGATCATACTCTGCTTCAGTATCTCACAGTGCATGTTGGCATTCATGATTCCCTCAGTGAACTGTAGCTCCTCACTCATTCAGTCTCTAACCATGACATTCCCACAACCGTGCTTGACTGTGCCCTCAGCTTCTTTGGTTGAACATTGCGCGGCCTTTTCTGAGTGGAACCTGTCCTTTTAAACTGCTGCAGCTCACTTGAATGTGTAGGCAATTTTATTTTAGCCTAGATCAAGGACTCGCAAAATACTGACAGGCTGCTGATCGCCATTGTATATTAGCCATAGTGATGGTAAAAAGCATTTGGCAATTGTGTGTGTGTGTGTGTGTGTGTGTGTGTGTGTATGCGTTTGAGAATAGTCTCAGTAAAACGTAGCCATGTCGTAATATGTTCCATGGTTGGAATGCTGGACCCTTATTGGCCACTGGGAAAGCAAGCAGCACATTTGGCAACCAGAACTTCACAGACTACATTACATAACACACACTCTCTCACACACACACATTCACAAGCTTGTAGATACTTGAAAGGATACTTGCAGTTGCAGGCCCAAGCTTGCATAACAATTTCTGAAATGTGTGTACTGTACATGTATGTAATGTATGTGCGGTGTAGATTATGCTTGCAACAGAGACACAGAGTTACACTAATGTAAGGAAGACTCAGTTTCTAGCATTAGTCTGATGGATTCACCTCGCAATATGACTCTGCCTGCCTGAATCAGTTAAACCATGTAACAATGTAAACATATTTTTACCAGAAAAAAACTTTCCCTGTTGTGAATGAATGAAAGAATAAATTGCTTGGAGAAAATAATCACTTACACAAACATGCAGTACTGTGCAAAAATCATAGTCTACCATTACATTAGATATACCATTGTTTCAGCAATGGTTAAATGGCTATATATTTTTTCATATTGCCCTTAAAGATGTTGCTCTCTAGTTCGCCATCTTTGAAAGCCACATAGCGTGGTCATCTTCTGGCAGTACAACAGCAACTCTTCCCCAGCCCTGCAATAAACTACTGCTCTGTACCCTGAACCCAGTGAATTCCAGGATAAGATCAAACCCCCTTTTCCAACACTTGACTAGGATATAATGGGGGTTGAAAGCAGGGGAAATTTATGCCTTTAGTACTGACTCCATAGATTTGGTACAAATCAGCTTTGACAGACGAAGCCAAGCACTACAATTTCCATGTAAAATCATGTCATGAAAATACAGTACACCTGGTATTACTCTCAAATATTTTTTTGTGCCTGTGTCGTAATATATAGTTATAAAAATACCAAGCCAAGTCTGTCTGAACTTGCCTATTGCGTAACACCTTAGGCATTATTCCTATAGGCAGAATGTTTTTGCCAATTATTATTATTGCCTGAAGATAAGGCCAATTTCTTAATTCAGAAATCCATGCAATTCCAAGGACCTCCTAAATGTTTTTTGTAATTGTTAAATTCTAGAGAGGGTTAACCTTTGGGGTTATATAAACAAATCTTATGGGAATTCTTTAAATTGCATGTGTGGTGTGTTCTCGTATGCTGCGTTTACACTTAAATGGGTTTATATTTAATATACTTTGCATGCTATACTTTTCTAATTACATGGCACCAGACTGTGGTTTGTTGGACCTGTGACTCACAGAGGATGGAAAGTAAGATTGGAATTTCAGTCAGCGCAACAACAGCGGCATGAAAGGAATGACAACCTGCAAAACAGATGGATGGTGTACAGTCTAAGCATAGTGTTGGTTTATTATTGTTTGTGAGTCACATCACTACTATCTAACTATCGTACACTTTTTAAATGAATGTAATTTAATATAATGTAAATGAATCCTTACATGTAACCCCCGTAACTGGACGACGTAGTAACGCTGGAACAATCTTAGACAAGGAGCCAATCCGTTGTAGGGCACATACACTCACACACTAAGGGATCTCTTGAAAACTGAGATTAAACTAACACACATCTTTGGAATGTGGGAGAAAACCAGATAACCTGGAGAAAACCCCCGCAGACACAGGGAGAACAGGCAGACACGTAGTCGTGTGTCCATTGTATAAGCTTCTTATAGTGGACAGGGTTTCGCATGGTGAGCTCGATGATTGTCCTCTGTCTAGGCAGCGCCATATTCAGCAGGAAGTTGTAACACATTCCTCCCATGAGCAGCATTAAACATTTATGTGCCTTGTACCATAGTGGCTCTTTAGATCAGAAAGGATAGGATTTGTTGCTCTCTCACTTTGCTGAGCCTTGCTTCTAATGCCTTATCACCGGTTTATGGTTTGTCCCTTCACAGACCACCTTGCCTGGCCGTAATGATTTTATCTTGTTAAGGTTGTTCAGATCTTTATACATGTACAGTTTTACCACTTACATGTTGTCCCTGCCTTACCCCATGTGTCCCAGAGCTTAGATATGCTGTTGTAACGAGATAATATACATTCTTTGTTACACAGTCTGTGCATGTCATTAGTATTTTGGCTGATCAGTGTACGTCTAGGACTGACTTTGACAAACTAGTAATCTATAGTTAAAATCTTAATACTTTACAGTCTGTGTCTTTATAAAGGAGGAATTCCATACATTGTTGAAACAAGTATGATGGATCTTGTATGACCTGTGTGTGTGTGCGTGTGTGCGTGTGTGTGTGCGTGTGTGCGTGTGTGTGTGTGTGTGTGTGTGTGTGTGCATCAGTCAGAGAAAATGTAGGACAAAGCAACAGACAGAGTGAGAGAGAGTCTTCAGTTTTAATGAAAGCTGAATGTTTGTTCTACCTTTTTGATTTATGATGATACACATCAAGCAGATATGAAAAAATGAAAGAGTCTTTGCTTTGGAATTTCATTTAATTTCCGGAGAAGGAGAAAAACAGAATATGGAGACACCGATTATTAAAAATATGACCAGAATATTGATGAAGGCACACACATATACACATACACTTTGACTGTCTGACACTGGGGAACTTTCCACTAACATAAAATTACTAAATTCCTCATTAGGGTGGCATGGTGGCTCGGTGGGCGGCACCGTCACCTCACAGCGAGAAGGTCCTGGGTTTTATCCTGCATGTTTCCCCTCGACCATATGGGTTTACTGGGGGTACTCTGGTTTTCTCCCACAGTCCAAAGACCTTCATTTATTGTTCTGCTTTCGGACAAGGTCACAGGAGAGCTGGTGCCTAGCTGGTGACACAGGGCACAGGGTGGAGCGGCCTTGGTCCTTTTTGTGTGGAGTACTCCCCGTGTCCCCGTGTGGGTTCACTACAGGTACTCCGGTTTCCTCCCACAGTTCAAAGACATGCGTGTTAGGTTACTTTATTACATGAAATTGGCTAAATTTGAAGGCACATTGTTGCCATATTTATATACACATACATGTATATATTTGAATATGTTTTAGGGGAATACTTCTTTTTTGAATGAAAACATACAGCCCATGATCAAACAGATTTGCCTATTAGCATAAGACATAAAGGAAAACGTGAGAAAAGAAAAAATAATATAGCTTGTGTTGAAAGTATTACTATATACCGTACTGATGATGTGTGATAGAGCTTATTTAGAAGAATAATGCCCTTCAGCATCAGATTGTTTCTAGGTATCACTCCCTATTAGCAGAATGCTATGAGGCAAATCAAGACAAGTAGGAACATGCAGATATATGCAGAAGGGGTTAAACCTGTACAAGCAAAATACAGAATGAGTTATCTCCAGTCTTAAAACTTATATTGGCTGAAAAACAATGCATTAGTCTTGCCACCTAATTGTAGGACATGTATTGATTTTGATCCAAACAAATGCTAGCAATGCGAATGAGAAAGCTACAAATCATCAAATCATAGCCTCTTTCATTATGCAACTGCTAGTCTGCACAATTATAACTATAACTATATATAACTATAAAAGTTCTGTAGTATGGTCGTACCCCTCTGTAACTGTGCATGCAGCCGTTTTTGGAGCTGTTTATGTTTAAATATTCCGGCATGCTTGCCAAGAGCATAACCTTTTTGCTCAATAATCACCTAAACACAGATGATATATGACTTGTTTTTAAGGATATTCACCTTTGCACTTCCTGGTCTGAGCAGAAGGAATGTGATGTCATTTCCTGTGTTAGAATCCTGTCTCACGATTACAAATTTCCTGTAAATCGTATGAGCTTTACGTCACCCCAAGTGGCAGGGACGTTTGCTCAAAAAGTAAAATGGAGGAAAACAGAGTGGGCCCGCTTCTCAGGAGCCCCACTGAGGTAGTTACTTAACCCAGGAACTTGCCCCCTTGTTTTTAAGGTGCCAAACCCAGTTCTTTTATTGTACTATCAGGCACCAGACTCCTTAACTTTTGGTTTGGTTGTACCTCACATCGGTTTATGAACCAGTGGTCCAGCAACGCAAAGAGGTGATTTACCAACTGAGCATGTATGGTTTAAATTCCTTGTTTGGTAAAATGAGAGGTGTCATTTATGGAGATGCATTTCCCAGGTATGGCATGCAGAATAGCCCAAGAAGGTTTGGCAACTGGAAGAAACA
>JAUZSV010236026.1:0-12398 GCA_034780495.1 Parotocinclus cesarpintoi
AATAAAAGATTCATTTTAACTATTGTTTTTCAAATCTTGATATAATAATTCAGCTAACTACTCTTTTAGTTATTCTGGTTGAATAGCTGTTAAAATTTTAAATGTGGTGTATTATGATCCCTTATCTAGTCATAAAACTAGATAACATCACTGCTAAACAATTCAGCAAACCACCAGACTAACAATGGACATCGGTTTTTAAGTATTGCTAATTATCTCTCCCACTCGTTTTTTTTAAATATATTTAACATCTTACAGTTTTCTGAGCCTTTGATAAGCACGTTTTTACAGTTCAAGGGCTAATGGTGTGCTTGGCTATTTACGTGTACGTGTTCTGTCTGTACCAATCTCTAACCCTACTCTAATGACTTCAACTGTGTACAGGCCAGAGCTCACACTGATGCGGTGTGGCAGTAATACAATTTGGACAGGACTGAGCACACCAATCACTTCTGCAACTGCAGCCCTTTACATGATTTTTATTATAAACTATCCTGGGAAAATAATACAATATTTTATAGTTTAAAAAGTATAGTATAGTTTAGTAAAAAAGTAACATGGAAATTTCTTTTTAGTGTAGTTACACAATGAAATCAAAAGCATGTTGAAACCAATCACACGTCTGGATGGTCCTGTGGATTACTTTATTACAGCGACTTGTCTTTAACACCACAATGTCATGTGTTTTCATGTGTAACATAGTGATAAATACCAAACGCTGTGTGTACACAAATGAAAGTTGAACATTAATCTTTAAAAGTGGCTTCAGCTGCTGCTGTATGAGGTCATAGAGGAATTTACATGTCACTACAATCTGTCTGCATGTAAATCAATCTTTAAATCATCTTTAGCTCAGTGTAAGGTGTGAGTGTCCCAATGTCTGTCCTTACACTGTTCTGCTTAACCTTTCTTCGGATAGGCAGGACAAGAACGCTATCCCTGTACCAGAGATCAAATGACCATCATGCACATTTTACCAATGTGTCTTGACACATGTCTATCAGTGTTTACCTGACTGGTAATAAATTATATGCATCAATAAGCTGAAAATGTCATTGCGATGAACGATGCATGTTAGAAATGGTTCTCACACACACTTGTAAAAGGTTTTAAAAGGAATTAACACTTACCTGTTCAGCAAAGAAGGAAAGGACTGTGAAAATCACAAGGGTGATCAGTATGCAATGTGTCCAAAACTTTAACCTGTCCCTGTATATTCGCCTGGAAAACATACAAGAATACAAGCGTTATTCTTTAATGTTAAAGTGGCATTGCACTGTACACAAAGGAATATTTATTTATTTATTTCTTAGGAACTGGACATGTACTGGGTTAGGACAAAATGTATTTAGCTTGCTGATGTAAATTACTTCAGCAAACTATATTTAAATTGTTCTTTGCTCTGTGAGACCATGGCAACAAAGGTAGTGCTTGTTTATTCTTTGCTTTACTGCCCATATTGGTGTCAAGGAGACAGACAGTTTAGGGCTACCCCTTACCCTCTCTTATTTATTTAAACTGCTCCATGTACACAATAACCTAGATCCCACTGAAGTTCATAGAAGATCCATGTGTCAGAGCGGTCTCCCAGGTAACTAGGACACTTAGTTGAACAGCAGCGCTCGTACCTTTTTCGTCATATAGCCATACAATTTCAGTTCTCATACCCTAAAGTATCCGTCTTCAAATCAGTCACAAATTATCTGTCAGGTCAATACACAACACAGGTTCTCTTAGTAGGAAAAACACTGCTCACAACAATTAGAGGTTAATGTTTGTGCCTAGTATATTTATCAACCAATAGAAAAGGATCCATCACTGAGCAGTTACACTAAATTACCAAAAGTTTGTGAAACCCCTTCTATTTAGTCACATGCTAAGCCAGAAATGAGTCATACTTTTTGCAAAGGATCAGTGCCATCCTCATAATCAGTTTTCAAAATCTGATGGCCAGCCTTCTCATAATTACTTTCCAACCTTCTCCGAACTGTAGCACAGCAGCAACACCTACAGGAAATGTGTGTTGCTATCAAGATTTCATCTGCAACTACAGTTACTGGAATTTTTATACAAATCAATTTTAGACATGAAGGGAAAAAAATCAATAATTGTACATCTATACGCTGTACATTGTGCTTTAACCCAGAAAAAAAGATGGTAGGGGTAAGAATAGTCAATATCAATATAATCACTTCTGTCCTGATCAACAGACCTGAGGTACAACAGGTCTCTAGCTTCAAGGTTTTGGGAGTCCACATCTCCGAAGACCTTTCTTGGACTCTCAACACCTCTTGTCTGGTAAGACGGCACAACAGTGCCTCTATTTCTTGAAGAGATTGAAGAAGGACCATCTATTCCCCCACATACTGACAAAAGTTTACCGCTGCACCATTGAGAGTGTTTTGACCAACTGTGTGAGTGTGTTTTCGAAGCTCCACTGTGACTGAAAGGAAGGCCCTGAAAAAATGGTCAAGACCGCTCAGCGCGTCATGTGTACACAATGACCTGCCATCAGCGACATTCAGTACCAGAGCAGTCTACATAGAGCCCGCATCATAATGGGACTCTTCATATCCAAGCCACACCCTGTATAATCCTCTGGTAGAAGATACAGGACTTTACCTTCCACAACTACTCGACTCAGGAACAGCTTCTTTCCATCATCTATTACTTGCACTGTATCTTTAATGGCAGTTTTTTCCACATGTTCACATTGCTACTATTTGCACTTCTGGTGGATGCTAACTGCATTATATTGCCTTGAACTTGTACTGAGCAATGACAATAAAGTTGAAACTATCTAATCTATCTATATATAATACCTACCTGTATATGAGTATAGGTCCATGATAGCAGAGTGTGAATATTTTATTCTTATTAACCATATCACAATGATGTTTTCACTTCAAAAAGGTCGCAGTTTAGTGATCTCAGCATGATTGGGTTTATATAAGGAGGTTTATATCACCTTGCTCTACCAAAGTGTGATGTCATGACAAACCTTGCCAGATATTGGAGAACACTGAGCATACGTAATATGCAACCCAGGCGGTGGCCCTCGCTTGTCACTTTCCTGTCATTACTATGTAGGAGTGTGTATGGAGAAATGTGTGCAAGCTAGAAACTATGAGCAGAGACCATTAGCATTTACATTGCTATTGCTGGCCAGCAGTATGTTCCAGGGAAATGGGATCTGCAGCATGTGACCTCATAATCTGCCTGCTGTCACTTAGTTACACTCTACTATTTCAAGGTTCAAACAAAGCTACTCTTTTCATAAACAGGTCACCTAATCCAACTGGTCTCCTCAGAGACACACAAACATGTAAACACTATACCTCAACATACACACAAGCTGTATCCATGTATTCATGTATTCCTGGGGACCTAACAATGATTCAAACAGTAAAAGCATCATCATCATCTTCATCATCATATAATAATAAAGAATTCTGCAACTTATAACAAGTGCAAAAAGTAGTAATTAGATGGGGTTTTTACAACCCTGGACAAATTACATGTACTGTTGATTTTAGTAGGGAACAAATAATTTTGCACATATTAATGCAAACGTAATGGGTGTTAAAACATGATGATCCACCAATCTCAGAACTTATTGACTTGTTAATAGTTCAATTTCAAAATTTTATGACATATAATTTTGTTCCCAGTATACCCTTAATTTCAACAGCTTACTAGAGGTGATCTAAATTTCACACATAATACACATACTAGTTGTGCATAAACACGTGCATAAATACGCACTTGAACACAAAGCCAGTTGGTGCCAGTTTGAACATATACAGAAACTTAAACATTTGTTAAACGGAAACTGAGCTCTGTTGTGAACTTGAACCTAACTCTGACCTAAACCTGCACAAGCCATTACTCTGACCAATAAATATCCCATTAGTAATCATATAGAAGCTTAAACTTAATTTGGTATACACAAGAAAATTAATGCACTGTTAGGCAAAACAATGCAATATTTGACAAGCAAAGAAAAAGTACCCACAATTACAGATTTGTGCCTTTACAAATATGAAAAACACACACAGGTCTTGCTATCCTAAATCTAGAAGGACTGGTTTTCCAGTCCTCACATGTCAAAATTTCGAGCATTCCTGTCATTGTACTGGCATTTGGTCCTTACAAGTATAGCAAGACAAGGCACACACACAGAGACAGAGAGAGAGATTTGAGATTTGTGCGCGTGTGTGTATTCTTGAAATCCCTTCCTTCCCAGTCACCGTGATGACATGAATTACATATTCCCCATCTAAGACGTGTACTATGCAACAATTCAACAAGGTAGTATCAAGGAACCTATCAAAGTAACATCCACATGAATGTCAAGACCTAAGGTTTCTCGGTAGAAGATTTCCCAGAGCATCACACTGACACTCTTATTTGTGTGTCATTGGTTTTAATGTTATAACTTACATTTATATAATTTAGCAGATGCCCTTATCCAGAGCTACTTAAGTGTTGGTTAAGGGCCTTGCTCTGGAATCCAACTGTGGCAGAGGTGAAATTTGAACCCTGGCCCTTCTGATCCATAGTCCAGTACCTTAACCACTAGGCCACCAGTCCCAATAACTTACTGTCTAACATCAGGGCCTGACATCATAGTAACGTTCAGCTATGTAGGGGAAAGCCTACTCAGAAGAGTGAAGGCTGTTGCAGCAGCAAACTAGAGACAAACTTCACACTCATATTCGGTGAGTTTTGTGAGTTTATCAACAGGCCTGACTTATAGCTCTTTGGTGCCACCTGTAGCCTTTATTCAACTTATGCACACCTAAACACAACCGGAGTCACTGTCACTATAATGTTCTTTCATTTCTCCAGTGCTTCTAACACCATACTGGCCTCTCTGATTTGGGAATACTCGATGGGTACACAATTCAGGCTGAAGCCTCTAGGGCTTTCATGAATCATAGACTGCCTAAGCAACAGGCCACAGACTGTGAAACTCCAGAACTGTGCATCAGAGCTGATAAGCAGTAGTAGTGGGGAACCCCAGGAAACCATATGGTCTCAGATTGTTCACTCTCTAAACATTGGATTTCCTGGATTTCTCATAGCATGTATACCAGTTACCCGTTTTCAATCAAGCTCATCCTACACGATTGCCTGGTGTGCTTATTCTATGTGGAATCTTTTTCTACTGACTGTGGTGTATTTTTCTCATGGGATCTGGCAACCACAAAATTAAACCCAGCACAATAGCTATTAAACATATTATCGAGACTCTGAAATGCAGTATGTATTTGAGAAAATGTATTTTGTTAATTAATATTGAAGTTTATTGAAGATTTCTGGTTGGGTGCAAAGTTTAAAAAAAATCCCATTATCTGATTATCTGTGCATGTAAACCATTAATTGGATTACTGACAACATTTGTGTCAACTGTAATGCTGAAGTCTGTTTGGCTTTTATGCTGTATTAGTCATGTATTGGCACAACTCTCACCACTCTTGCAGCTCTGCCATGTGGAGGAAGCGATTACGGTACTCGCGTGGCAATTCAAACTGTGAGGGCAGTGGAAACATGGACTCATAGAAATCCCTTAGTACAGCTTTTACTGTGCTGGCATCCTTATGGCTGTGGTCTATGTTGTCATTTAAGCAGATGAATTTTCTGAAAGGAAAGGGGTGATGAGAAATACTTTAATTAAACAATGGCATGGTATAAAGCAGTGGTGCGCAAAATTTTACTGCCGTGCACCCCTCCTTGTAGACAAATCAACCCTGCAGTGTAATTACAGACAAGGCCCCACACTTTACATTGGTATAATTGCCTATGCATACGCTGCACAGATATAATTGGGGTATTATAGTGAAATATATACGGTCACAACAAAATTGTCGCATATTGCAGCTAAACTGTTTGTACTTTCCATGCAACTAAAATACATTCAACAATAATAAAATTCAATCCCTTTACACTAACTGGTTCTCCAAAAGTAAGGTGTTCCACTGAATATACCTGAAGATGTGTTTTGCTACAGTAAAGGTTGGATTTTTTTTTTTTCAAGAAAGGTCTAGGAAAAAACTTCATAATATCTACAGAGTAGCTGCAATCATAAGCCATGAAATACATTTTAGGAAATGGAAAAAAACATAAACACACCTAAAATTAACCTTTTAAAATCAGCTATTTTTAAGCAGAAGGAAGTAAATGTGATTTCTGTTCAGTAAGATCTTTTTCACTTGTAAGCCATTAATAAACAATTAAATAAAATGTATAATGAGAGCCAACTGCTGCACAAAACTCTACACTGAAATGCAGAATGGGTGCAAATATTCCGAATAACACTTTAACCCCAACAAATGTACTTAACACCCACCTTGGGTTCTTCCTTATGTCATCTAGCTGGCCAACAACATGAGACACATTGGTTCGTATCATTTTAAAGGCAATCTCCTCCTCTCCCATGATCTCAAACCTAAGGAGTATAAGAATAATCTTTACTTAGGGGCAAACAATACATATCCCATATTATATATTGTTATATAGTACTCACTTGTATTTATTCTGGTCCTTGAAGACTTTTTGTATTTTGTCTGCTATGGGTTTGCAGTGAATAACTAGACCTTTTGTGACTGGGGGCTGCATACAAGAAATGAATAGCTCATTAAAGAATTCAGTGGTTGAAAAGTGTGTCTCATAAGAGGAGCCCTGTCATTCTGACAGGTACAAAATTTAGCATTAAAAATGTTTAAAATGTTTAACATTAGAAATGACAGTGGTAAGCTGCATAATCATGACCACATGGTGGTGCACATGATACAGGAGGCCCAATGCATTATAGATTATAGACATTAAAATCAAAATAAAACTTTAAATATAGTAAAAAAAAAAAAAAAAAAAACATGGATTTCCCCAAAGGAAATAATGGAAACTTATCCTGCTATGTGAATATTCATTACCCAAATCATTTTCTGGATTGAGATACATGTGCATACTAAAGCAAAGAAAAGCAAGAGTTGTTTATGAGAATACAAACACTGTGATGTATATTATAAATGCATTTTAAAAGCTATTTAAAAAACGTTCCAATTACCATGCTGGTGTCATAATATGCTTCCTGGGTGGGGTTAACAATGTGAAGTTGTGTCTGATTGTTGGGCAAGCTCTTTGAGCAGTTAATCAGCATCTGTTCCAATCCTGTTAAGTCCTGCTCAAAAAAAGAAGAAAAAAAAAGAAAGGCAATTGAGGTTAAGGAACCAGATGCATGCAATTTGCAGTTAGGTTTAAAGCATCCTGTTTTTATTTATATTCTGTCTTCTGGGTGTAATTTCACATTGTTGTATACTTATTTAAGACTATAAAAACAGTCTTAAGGTGTCAGCTTGTGTATATCTGTGCATCAGGGGGTGTTATGTGACACCTGCAGGCTGAGCGGGAGTTCATGGATGCGAGTGGCAAGTGTGCGGATCTCCCTGTCTGAGAGTATGCCTGAGCCGTCTGTGTCAACTTCATCAAAGACTTGCGATACATTGAGCTGCTGCAGAGCACTCATCAGGAAGTAGAAATAGGAGAAAGCAAACTGCATGTCCTCTGAATGGCGCACACGATGGGAGGAGGTCTTTTGAAACTCTGCAGGGAAGCTGACAAAAGCAATGGACATTTTTAGGCAGGTGAACTGACTTGGAAATGCGTTTATACATTTGACTGTGTCCACTACCAGTCAATAATTAATGACTATTTTTAATGTTATGGTATTAATTAAAATCATGTTCCTCTCAGTACAACTGAAGATAATCTATACTTTTGCATTTATATTTTCCTGCACAAATGTGGATTAAAACACCAACAGTTTTTTTTTTTTTTAACATTAGTTATATAACCTGGAATTCAAACTTAATTGATTCCAGAAAGCTGTTTGGACTGCAATTTAATCAAAGTCCAAATCAAACTTCTCAAACTCCTTATTAAAAGTAATGTTAATAGCATTAATCCATTAACAGGCCCCCAACTGATTGTTTTATGTGCCTATAGTAATATATAATTAATGATTTAAAGAAAAAATTGCAATAAAATAAGTGTAAAATAATTGGTACCACTGTCTAGGTGCATTATTACAGTGCAGTATTGCACTGACTGGATAGGGTTAGGATAGTCTAGTTGGAAGAGCGCAAAGTATACATTTTTGTTCAAAATTGGGAGCAAAAGAAATTCGGGGCAAACAAAGACTGTTTAGTGTCCAATTTGTTAAAGTAAAGCGGAATTCGAATTCTGAGGTTCCGTTGTAAAGTAAACCAAATTAAACAATTAAGGAAAAGTACTATACTTCGTCAATAACTTATTTAGGAAAATGATCCAATATTAAATATATTTAAGTGGCAAAAAAGTATGTGAATCTCTCGGATTAGCATAATTGAAGGTGAAATTAGTCAGGTCTTTTCGGTCAATGGAATGACAATCAGGTGGGCACACCTATGTTTAATAAACAAGGATCTCTCAAAACACATTTGTGGAAGTGTATCACCAACAAAATCAAGATTTCTAAGGAATGCAGTAAAAGAGTAGTTGGCGGCCTAGTGGTTAAGATACTGGACTATGGACCAGAAGGTCCAGGGTTTAAATCTATATTTGACAAACACCCTAAACACCCCAATCGCAAATGTCAAGACATAAACTGAATGACAAGTACATGTGGGTGAACAGCAAAACAGTCAGAATAAGCCCATAAAGTATTTCTAACAAAATTGGTTATAAAATAATGAAATTAATGTTTTGAAATGGCCATGTCAAAGTCCTGACCTTATTCCAACAGAATGTTGTGGAAGCAGTTCACATAAGGAAAACCACCAACATCCAAGATTCAGATTCAGAAAACGTTATTATCCCCTAGGGGCAATTGAAACAAGTTCCAAGGGTTTGAGGATGGGTGAAAAAGTCTCCATCAAGTAGAGGACTGACCAACAGATATAAGTAAGCAAAGTTTTACAAACTTTTGCCACTCACAGTAATGTAATATTGGAATAAATACAATTCAGTAGTTATCCTAGTCATACAATACATATCTATAAGGAAAAGTCCCTTGCAAATTCCCCACAGCTCAAAAGCATGTTGTGATTCTCACGTGTCCTGCAGCTCCTGCATGATGAGTCGGTCGATCATGTGTGGCATGTGGGCAGGTACTTTGCGTGATGTGAAGCCAAACTTGCCATTCAAAAGTTTGTTAACATGACGAAGAGAATCAGCAAAGGTGTCCTGCAACTTCCGGCCTGTGGCAGTGCTGTCTGCTTTATACTCAAGCTCCCGCTCTAACCGCTCTAATTCCTGTAACACACAAACAGCACTTTAGTTTCAACACACAATTGTAATTTCATTTCAATTGTGGTGGTCATATAAGAAATTATGTTAAAACGTTTTATGCTGAGGTATAACACAAAGACTCAATGAACTACTATATGAAAGGCACTTACTCACATTTCAAATATTAAAGCGGAACTACAGTTTTCACAGCTGTCACATAAGATAAAAACACAAAACACAACCTCAACAGTTTTGGACTGGCATTTGCCATATAAATGAGGGACCTCAGCTTTGTTTTTCAGCTTTTCAACTCTCTAAACTGGAGTGACGTGCTTACAAATACAACACAATGGTATAAATCCTTCCTTGCTTTAGAAAAAGATTCCAATCCTTTCTCAACTCAAGGTGACTTTGATATAACACTACACTCACCATACAGTGGAACATCGGAATTTGAACATCTCGCCACTCCATCTGAATTTTTTGGCCCACAAATTAAAACAAATATACCAACCTAAAACATGGGCACTGTAAACAAAACATTCAGTGGTACAGTACAGTAGGTGGTGATAATGCACCAATACAGTACCCCATTCGAAATAATACCAAAAAGAAAAAAATAAGTGATCATAAGCATATGATGTATACTACATTATTATATAATTCCTTTATGTACTGTATATTCAGACACCCCCTCAGTCTCGGTACTGCTGTCCCAGTGATAAGACTTGCATTTGCCTTAGTTGCTATAAAGTTTCACTTGATATTCACTTATTTCATGTCTTTATTAATTATTACTACTGTATTATATTCTATTACTTTGTTTGTGCTTTTATTTATTAATAACAATCGAATTTAGTATTGTAGAATTTAGATGTAAAACAAAAAAATCATTTGCAGGTCAGGGCCAGATTAATGAAAGTAAAAGTAATGGGGAAATTTGAGTTAGAACTCAGACAATTCCAGCAGCCTTCTGGAAACAATCAAGTTGTGATGAGCAATGTTTGGTTTGTGTTGGAGATGCACATATTGAAATATTCTTGGCCAATTGCAATTTCCGATTTATTAAACATACGACTGCCCGATTCAGAATTATAAATGATAGCACACAGATAACTTAGGTTCAGCTTTTCTTTTAAGATTCGACTGTAACCCAAGTAACATCATAACACTGCTCCCTCACTAATACTGCACTACATAGGAAAAAACCCTTTAGTGCACTTTGGAGCACAACTGAATTCTAACACGTTCTCATAATTAGCGTGTGACATCACCGGTCTGTCTAATAAACAGGCACACGGTTTAAAGCTGGGACTGGGACAGAACAGAATTTTGAATAAATGTCAGTGAAAGCAGTGTGTTTTTCACGTGTGGTTGTGTTTTGGTGCTGTCACACAAAGTGCAAGTGTGGTGACCTGTGATCTGTGATCAGCACAGAATCGGTTATGTGAGACTGATCAGCCCATCATTGGTCAACGACACTAAAAGCCGGACGATTCCGGTCACCAGTCAAATATAGCAATTGCAAAGCATTAAAGTATCATCTACTATCATCACGTATAATATAGCTTAAATTGCAGACTGACGTCTTTTCAGCAGCATTCATATTTTCAAAGCCAAACCACCTTCACGCAAGTAAGGATGAGCCAATTAAATCTAACAATGTAGTATGCAATACTATATTTTGTCTTCTTATTTAGTTTGTTGACTCATTTTTATCTTTAGTCATGCACGTTTAGACAGAACACTAGCTTAGTTTGTTGTGTCTACACTAGAACATGGCATTCACTCGGTCTATCAAACTTGGCTACAGGATGCAGTAGACGCCTGAACTCTTTTTTTTGTTTGTTTGTTTTTGTTGTGTGCAATGTATGACATAATTGATATCATCAGCTCACACATCATTAAAACCAATTAAGAAGCCATAACAGACGATGCATAACTGCACACCCCAACTCACCTCCAGAAGATCCTGAAAGTAGTTTCTCTTTTCCCATGGAAGAAAGCTCCTTTCTGGAGCTGAAAAAGACTGAAGTTTGCGACCCACACGCGGCTCTAAATCCTCGCCCCCACCTCCATTCTGAAACTTCTTCTTATCCATGCTCCCTACCAGAGAGCTGAGGAATCTGGAGGGTATTTTTTCGATATTTGTGGCCTGTGATGGCTCTGCAGGATCCTGCTCCTTCAAAGGCATGTTGTCAATTTGAACTGGAATTACTTTTTTATTTAAATTAGACTTGCCAACAATCCCTTCTACTGCTCCTTTCTGTTCTTCTTTAGATGCACCATTGTTTTCACGAAGTTCAGAAGTTCCCTTGTTTAGAAATGCCTTCAGCATCTTGGCTTTTGTATAGTTGTAGCCTTTCTCAGTTATATCTCCTAGCTGAAGTTTCTCAAACAATCTCTGCAGCTCATCCCTCAATTCCTTAGGCACAAGAGATAAATTCAGTTCAGGTACTTCTATGGCCACCTCCAAGGCTCCAGGAGGCATTCTCTGGATGTGAGGGCCTTGTTTCTCAACAGGAACATCTTTGAACAGAAACCCAGGCTCTTGGGTGGACTTAATCGGCTTGGATTCATTTTTCTCCTTCTCATGCATTGTTGCTGACACAGTAGACTTTGGAAGCTCACGAGTGTCGACCACTACAGTAAAGCTCATTGTGAATTCTGGTTCGCTCTGAAAGGTAAGGTTGAAGTGGATTTGGGTGGCATTGTATCCTGCTAACAACAGCAGGTGCAGCGTTTTCCATTTGTTAGTGACCGATGTGTGGCGCACCACGGGGTTGTCGCTCACATGCGCCTCCGTCACACGGCTGGCCACAGCAGAGAAGCTGAAGTACGGACGCAGCTCACCCTGAGGCAAAGTGTACAGTGTCTGGTTCCTCTGCAGGACAATTCGATGCAGCTGGTTCAAGTGATCTGTTACAAACACGCACAAAAATAATGAGCCACTTAACCCTAAATGATTGTTCACTACATAGCTGCATAAAAGTTGCACTCAATAATAGCCAGGGCTTTAAAAAAAACAAATATGCAACCAGTTTGATTAGTTATATTTGTCATAATTACCGCATTATAAACTAAAGCATTAAACTTTAACACTTCTTTCTGTAAATTACTGAACCAAC
>JAUZSV010236118.1:0-12398 GCA_034780495.1 Parotocinclus cesarpintoi
TTGATGATATCATAGAAGTGCACTGTGAGTTCATCCTACCTTCTCCTTCTCTGTTAGCTGCAAGAATACGCTTAATAAAGTGGGAATTCTTTTTCTTCCAGATACTTTTTATCAAAATCTAAAGAAGCTACGCCAGGAAGATGATTACATCGTCAAACAAATCAGCACTCCACTGCTCAACAGAGTAAGTTCTGTCCAGTGGATGTTCCTCATAATACAGTGGAACCTGTTAGTTTTTTTTATTTGGGGTCAGCTTTGTTTGAGTAATGTGATGCCACAGTGACGTGTTCCTGCTGTCGCTCGTAGTTTAATGGATCAGAAGGTGACTGGTTCCAGAAGCTGTCTGCTCGTTTCTGTAGTCATCAGTCTTATACTCTGGTTCAGATCAAGAACAGACAGAAGAAAGATCCCCGCTTCAATGCTTTTATACTGGTATGAACACTACACGCAATGATGAACACGATTCGAACCATCAAAGATTTGGCATATATTTGTTTTGTTTTTTACAGGAGGCTGAGAGTAAACCACAATGCAGGAGGTTACAACTAAAGGACATCATCCCTATCGAGATGCAGAGACTCACAAAGTACCCGCTGCTGCTGGAGAACATTGCTAAAAGCACAGGTTCGTTTCATGTCATCGGGGCTCGTTTTACTCTTAATCCAAGTGTTTTTATGGTTTTGCTTTAAACAATTTACTCGTCCGGATTAGGAAGGTATCAGGCTATAGAAAGCCGTATCGGTGCTTGATTCATGGGTTAAATCTGACTTGTTTTCAGAGGATAATGAAGAGAAAGAACTCATCCAGCAAGCTGCCGAGTGCTGTCGTAAGATCCTTAATCACGTCAACGAAGAGGTCAAACACATGGAGAATCTGCTGGTGAGAATGTGTTACTGTAGGATTAGGTGTGTTAGCTGTGTAACTTTGTGTGGTCTGTTACCTCGTGGCTGCGTTGCTGTGCCTCTTAAATGCTTCCACCTTTCCGTAATAGCACATGGAATGTCTAGAAAGGAAGAATTTGGTGTTGTTATTATATTTACTGTTCTTTTTGAATTTTTCTTGCACGTTTTTTTGCACTTCAGGGCTTCTGTAATAACCTTGTTTTGTGTTAATAGACTTTAAACGACTATCAGCGCAGATTGGATACTTCAGGACTGAAGCCCAGCAACGAGCTCTACATGGAGTACAAGGTAAAAGATCTTCTCGTACCAGGTCTGTCTGCATCGCCTAAACTTAAATGTTAGGTCTTAATAGACCCCTCCCTCCCTCTCTCTTTTTAGGGCTTAGACATGACCTCAAGGAGTATGATTTTTGAGGGTCTACTGACCTGGAGAGTAACAAAGGAAAAAGCTCTAGGTGCCGCTCTTACCCTTACTTTTAAATAAATGTTGTTTTTCTGCCACTTTTATCATCTGGATGTTTTGGGTCATATATGTAGAATGCCAGTGAGTGTGTAACGTACCGGTTGTTGTGTGGTGCGCATGCGTAGATGTCCAGGCTGTGCTACTGAGGGATCTGCTGGTCCTGCTGCAGAAACAAGATGACAAGATGGTGCTGAAATGTCAAAGCAAGAGCACCATTGCTGTGCAGGAGGGCAAACAGATGCTCAGCCCCATCATAAAGCTGGATTCTGCCTTCCTCCTAGAGGTGGCTACAGGTAAGGATGTGACTCTCTCTCTCTCTGTCTCTCTCTCTCTCTCTCTCTGCTCTCTCTCTCTCTCTGCTCTCTCTCTCTCTCTCTGCTCTCTCTCTCTCTCTCTGCTCTCTCTCTAACCCTTGGAGCTCCATGATTAGGGTCTTTGGTGTATTTCAGATTTCAGCGCATCTGTTCCGAGGTTATCCCCTCATTACACAGGGTGTCATATGAGTTCCACTTTTTTAAAGATCTATAAATCATTTTAGTCCATTCCTCCCCCATTATTAACGGTCAAGTGTTCGTCATATCACCAGGCCTTCAGGAAAGTATCACAGGTATGTTGCAGAACTTGTTGTTGCCAGATACTGAATTTTCATGCCTTTTTCCTCTCTATCAGATCGCAGGGCCTTCTACGTTATTTTCACTTGGGAGAGTGGAGCGCAGATCTATGAACTCGTGGCACAGTCGGTGGCTGAACGGAAAATGTGAGCATGCAATTAAAGTTACGCCCTTGTGACGTCATATGCATATGTGGTTTTAAAAATAGGTTTATGACTTCGTCTCACAGGTGGACAGATTCAATAAAGGCAACGGTAGAGGAGCTGAAGAAGAGTGGCGGACCCGTCCCGGACCGGAAGAGGCTTGGTAGCATGCCAGCAAGTAGCTCTGCAATGGCATATACCATGTCGTAAGTATTTTCATACTTGAGCAAGCCGTATACAAACACCTACTGGGGGCTATAGAATGGGGAAGAAAGGAGATTTAAATGACTTTGAACATGGTGTGGATCTAGTAGTATCCCATTATAGCTTACAGGTATATAATATATATCTATATATGTCTCATTTCTCTTTGATAGCTCTCACCCCCCTCTGAGCCCCACTGAAAATGGACCAGATCCACTGAAAAATAGCTCGGGTAAGAATCTCTGTTTATTATACATGCATAACTGTACACATTTTGTGAACCCATTGGACTGTGTAACTTTATACTGCTTTTTATTCATGATAAGGTAAAGATGGGCAAACAGATGACAAGGGCAGACAGTCTCATCCCTCGCTGATTGACTACCTTACAGCCAATGGATTCGACCCGCTGAGTTATGGTAATGGACCTCCAGAAAGGGCAGCCCCTGCGGCTGTGGACGAAGGTCAGTTTTGTTTCCTGGAATGTCTGATGTTGTCATGACATTTATTACGCTTTAATCAAGTCGTTTTTAATGCAGTGCAACCTGAGGGATGGTCACGGGCATCTATTGTTGGTTTTCGGCTTTGCCGCTTACTTTCAGAGATTTCTCCAGATTTTAAGAATCTTTTGATGATATTATGGACTGTAAATTCCTTGCAATTGCACATCGAGAAATTTTTTTGCTCATGCAGTTTTTTACAACTCTGATGTAAGTGTATGCTTTGTGGAAATATATCATCGTGGCTCTTAAGAAGATTAGTATTAACTGCCAACCAATAAGTGAAAACCGTGAGAACACAATATATTTTAGTTTATTTGATCAAATTATAGGCAGCACGGTGGTTCTGGGGGTAGCACCGCCACCTTACAGCAAGGAAGTCCAATCCCAGCGTGGAGCTGCCTGGGTCCTTTCTGTGTGGAGTCTACATGTCCTCCACATGTCTGCGTGGGTTAACTCCAGTTTACTCCCACAGTGGCTCTTAGTGTTTGACTGTGTGCAGGACTGTATGTGCCCTACGATGGATGGCGCCCCGTCTAGGGTTGCTTAGGGTTGCTCCGAGCCCTTGATTCTGTTGCTATGCTACAGCAGCTGCATTCCCCAAACATCACAATAATCCATTCGATCTTTAGTTACCTGTGATGAACAACAAAAGTTTAGAACTACAAGAGATATTGCAAATCTTTGTTGTGCCACATGAACACCTTCCCATTGGGAAAACCTTGCCCTTGATCCAGTATGGCAGCTTTCAAGGTGGCGACCATGTTCTGGAGACCATGTTCATGTTCTGGAGCCTAAAAAGTCCTTCTCACCCATTCCTTGCTGGGATATTCAGATATGTCACTTTCCTTTTTGTTTCTGATATAAAAGGGTGTCCTGTGACTTTTGACTGTATATTGTTTAAGTGTACAATCTCCATGAATGCTTATTCTGCCTTCTACAATGTGGATTTTCTTGATTCGTCCAATATACTTTACTCCTTATTGGAAACATTCCATACCATGATACCACTATAGAAATTAAAAATACAAGTGATATCACCAAACCTTGTGCATAATTAACATGAGTACTTTATCACAATCTGTTCTTCTCTCACAGTAATAACCCTGAAGACCCTGTTAGCCGGTGACCTCTGTCTGTCTGAGGAGGCCAAGTCTACAAGTGATGGAGAGAGTGGAGCAGAGTCAGGGAAGCAAGAAAAGGAGACTGATCTAGGTCAGTCACACGCTATTACACACAAACACAGTTTAAAACTGGGTTATACTACTTGGTTTTCATTTCAGTATTACAGTTCTGCAATGACTATATAACATTTTTAATTTGAATTATTTATTGTAACGAGTGTGTGTGTTCCATGCCCGCCTGTTGCTCTCGATGTTAGAGTTATAATTGTTACCCAACAACAATTTCTTCATCAGACGAAGGGCACAATGCAGAGGGGCAGGAGGATGGAGGAGATGACAGTGCAAAAAGATACAGTGAGAAAAAGACTGCCACTCCACTAGTTCTGCCACAGGAGCACGTGGAGGACGTCTCCCGAAGACTGGACAGTCTTTTGGAACAAATAAAGAGACTACAGGTAAGATTGATTGAGGGGTTGACTGCAGATCTGATGTGGGAGGTCGTTCTGCAGAACATGTATATAAACATGAAGTAGAAAGAATGAGGAAATACAGTACTGATCAAAGGTCGTACCCATCACCATGCATGACTGTAGGCAAGACACACTTGTCTTTGTTTTCCTCACCTGGTTGCCACCACATGCTCTTAACACCATCTGAACCAGATAAGTTCATCTTGTTTTCATCAGACCACAGCACATGGTTCCAGTAATCCATGTCCTTTGTCTCTTTGACTTGATTATATTTCTGTAAGAAAACCTTCGATACAATTAAAAAGAGAAATCCAAGGTGTTCAGTAGGTCTGTCCAACCTTCTGATCAGTGCAGCATAATCAGAAGAATTCCTCTAGTTCTACCTGCCAGTAAGTCTAAGCCTCAACAGCACGTTTGGCTTGCTTACATTATTTAAGATGTTTCACTTTAGGGATGAAATGGTTACTAGGATGTTTTATATATGTATTATTTGAGTAAGATCTTTATCTCTGTAATAATGTGTTCACAGAATATAGAAGAGGAGCATCATAGACTGCAGGAAGCCCTTGCAAAGTTCACCATTCAGAGAGTCAGCTACAACTGATGAACAGTCCAATCTAGGGTTAGATGTTCGGTGATTCCATCAGCTGCCTCGGACTGATACAGTACGTGGGTGTGGTGACCTCAAGCTGAGACAGTTTATTATTGCAACATATTCTGTCCCATCCATCGGATCTATTGGGAATGTCTGTTCAGTTGTGCTGTCTGTGTCATTCACTGTTTAACTGCAGATTACTAGATTCCTGCTGTCTGGATTATTAGGACTATACATGCACAAAGTGCTATCTTTACTTAAGATGCATCAGACCAATAATGTGGCCATAGACACGTGTGTGTGTGTGTGTGTGTGTATGTGTGTGTGTGTGTGTTTGTGTGTGTGTGTGTGTGTGTGAAAAGGTGAGATATGTCGTGCTTATAAACATACATGTTAAGAGGGAATCAACAAAAGTGCCATATGTCACTTCCAATCCTCCCACATATACATTTATTATATTATTACTATTTGAGTTTATATATTATTTTATTATGATGTCATAGTATACGCATGTTAAATAGAGGACATAGTAGAATGATGATGATAATCTGTATATAAAATATAAAACATATTCCTATCAGGATGACGCAATGTACATCTGCCATATCTAGAACATGTTATTATGATGTCACAGTGTAAGCACGTCAAATACACAAAGTGTTCATGTTATGGCCCAGGATCAAACACGATCATGTTCACATCATGCTCGAACAGACCATGGAACCTGTCCATGTGTAGTTCCAAATTCATAGCTCAGAGGTTTTGTTTGTTTTGTTTAATGTGCTGCATTTGAGTGATTTACAGATGACTCCTCTTTAAAAGCCACTTTTAAGCACCCAATAAGGAAACCGAGCTTTATAGCTTTGTGTTCTGAACTCAGAACAGGCTGCATTTTGGGTTTGTAAAAACCAAAAATGGTCTAGAACAGTCTATGGGGTATGCAGCACACACAGGTGGGGTTCATGTCACAGTTGCACATGCTCACACTTTTTAAAAATTGCCTGACATTTTAGCATGACTAGCTGGTGGATGATGCTTTTCTATGCATATTTGTATGCACACTGTATACTGTATATCTATCAGTGGTATGTCAGTGGTTGTGTTATTGTTGTTGTAAGAGGAATTGCCTTGTTAGCCTGCGCATGAATCCGAGTAAGACCAAAGAAGCATGTGTATATCGGCAAATAACAGTTTGTGATAGGATTTTTAGTACATGTTGCTGTAGTGAGGATCGATTGGTATACATATTAAAGCTAAAGTGCTCTTATACACAGTTCCAACCAAATACTCCATGTTTCAGGGTCAAAACACAAATCAATGACATGAATGTAATATATTTCTATGAACCCATACAGTGCTGTCTTAAAAAAACAAGGTGATGGTTTTAGCATGTCTCTTCTTTACTGTAAATTGACTAATTGAATTAGTCGGAAATGTATCGGTTCTAAATTTATCAACTCAGTTTTTATATATATATATATATATATATATATATAAATGTGTGTGTATATGTACTGTTCCTGTGATCTCTTATGAACAAGGACGCTATAATAATCCTTCAAAAGTTAACTAGTCATAAATATTGATTAGAACCACAGATATGACTTTGCATTTTATACATTTTTTAGAATGTTGTGTGTGTCTGTGTGTGTCTATGTATCAGCATCACACACTATTTACTTGTAAAAGGAAATTTTGCTGCATGCAATCTCAAGGGGTTAAATCTAGCACCACACTTCCTCCTTAACGGACGAATAGATCAAGTTTCGGTTCCACATCTACAGGGTGTTGGCGTTTTATTTTATTTTCCTATCCAATGTATTGGGTTTTATTTTGGTATGTATGTATCATGTTTTTAGAACTTTTAAAAAATCTGTTCTGTTCTGCTGCCTCCGTTTAGTGCTGTATAATTTCTGGAGGTCGTCGCCTTTTTGTATCGCTCTCTTGTAATGCTTTCAGAATGATTACCCAAGATATATCCTGTCTGTTTTTTATCACATAAGACTCCAGAAACTCAGGTACTTTTATATATTCCTTTTCAATTTGATTAAATAAATGATTTAAAATCAAATGTATTGACTGTCATTGTGATCTGTCAGGATAGGAGAAGAAAGCGAGGAGGAGAAACGTGCTAACGTGATGATTGTGCGTAGACAAAGTGGAGATAACATTAAAGCGTGAGCATTTAAGGAGGAGGGCTGTTGTGTTTGCACAGAGTAAACACATCTCAAAGATGATGGAGTCTAGATTTCTGTTTTGCTTCTGCTTCTTGGCAGGTAAGCTCGTTAATTAGTTCATAGCTTTTAGGTTGTAATAGGCTAATTAAACAATTAGTGATTAGAAATATTCTGAATTTAATTAGTTCAGTATGTAATAAGCCTGTATAAATGGGATTTAAAACATTATCGAATAATTCAAATCGAACTAACAAATAAGATAATAATAATAATAATAATAATAATAATCATATAAATATCATATAAATTGGTTTAGTACTACATAAATGTGAGTGGCAAAAGTAAGTGAACCTTTGCTTGTGTATCTGGACTGACCGATCCAGCCTGCTGCCAACTCATTCCTCCATACAGAACAGCTTCATCTCTGGGATGTTGGTGGGTTTCCTCACCTGAACTGCTTCACAAAAAGGCAATTAATACTATTCTAGTAGTGAAGTAAAAAAAAATAGGCAGAGTATTTGAGGAGAAAAGGTGGACAGAGGATCTCTAGTGGTTAACAAGTGTCAAAAATTATTGAGATGAAAAAAAATAGGAAGAAATTTCCATATTTTAGTCCTAACTTTCTTTCTAGATGGAACGTAAGCTCTAAAATCTCAATGTGCTTTTCTACATTAATGCTGCTATCACAGCACTGAAAATGACGCTTCCCATTTAAACCAAGTATTTGAAAAGTATTTGGTCTCATTACCACATACAGTATAACATGTCTCCTTATTATTTAGGACTGCTTCCATATCTATGCAGTAATATGCAGAAATTTCGCATCCAGCCCGAGTAGCCCTCAGACAGAGCTGCAGTAAAACTCTTTCTTTTTTGTGGGGGTTTGTAGAAACGTGTGGAATTTGTGTAGCAACGTTTATGCACATTTTCCAAATATAGACTCAAACTTAAGCAATTAATCATCCACCTCAAATATGAAATAAAAAAACAAAATAAAAGCTATCTCACTGGAGGAAACACCCCACCCTCGATACTTTATTTAGAAATACAATTCATATTTTAGTGAACAGTTCCTTTAACACATTTGCCTCAGGCAAGACATCTGTGTCCGTTTCGCTCCACTGATCTTTGACACAGGCAGATGTTACACAGAACTGAGCCTCTAAAGTTTCTGACTTTCTTTCGGAATTATCTGTTAGTACATGTATTTAAGCACAAAACATATGCACTAATATTCCTGATTCCTCATCGTCTATGTTTGGGGAAAAAGAAAGGGTACCGGGGATCTTTGATGGACTACATAGTTTTGGAATTTGTACACGATCTGACGATGATTTCTCTTTCCAGCCTGATGAGCATCAAGAACTTTTTGTCTCAGGTCCTCAAAGTTTTTTTTCTGTTCGTAAAATGGTGCACCTACAAATGTGTATTGAAGATCACACTCTGATAGAGCCCTGTTCTTTCAACCCAAAATCTATTTTAAAAATACATCAAGAGGGCGAGAGAAAGTTCTGAAGATGAGCAGTACTTAATGTTCTCCACTATTGAGATCTTATTGTAAATTGATCAACCACTTGTATCATTACAAATGCTTTTTTTCTGACCTTCTCTGGATTTTGATCTTTTGATTTGTAATATAGACATCAATGAATTAAGAGCTCAGATAAGACTGAGATATTTTGTACCTTTTTAAAGGGCAGGTCACCTCTAAAACCAATCATCTCAACTTATTAACTGGAAGATTTTTTATTAATCATTTATTAGTTTCATCTATAAATACAATTTTGTTGTATATTCTAGTATGTAATTTAACAGGCACACATTACCAACCATTCTGTGTACTTTAAACATTACTCCAGCATGCTATAGAGATCTAAGCATTAAAACTGCACTTTTTCAAATCTTTTTTTCCAAGCTACCGCTGCAGCCGGTCCTAACATTAAGCTGGAGTTTGACCGTACCTCCATTCGGATCAGCATCTCAGACGCAGCCTTGCTCCAGTGCTGTTTCAGATCCAAGCTTAAACCACACGTGACATGGATACGTAACACTATGGATTCCACCAAAGAATTCAAAGTTGTCAATTTGTCAGACGGTCGCTTGATAAACTTCTCAAACGATACCAAAGACGGTGACATGCAGTGTTATAGCCTGAAGCTGCAAAACGTTTTTTTAAATGATACAGGACTATATCAGTGCTCTCTAAACTCTACAGACGGTTCTGTCCTAACGCCTGGTACCTTTGTTCAGGTGTATGGTAAGTACAATCAAAAAATAGTTAGTGTGAAAACTCTTTTTATTTAATAGTCATTAATGGTAATAGACATGTGAACCATTGCAAGCAGTACATCAGTTTGGATTTGGAAATTGTGTACTATCTTATAATAATTATAAGAAATACATTATATAAAATGATGCATTTGACTTTCTGAAGAGAGGGGATCATGCTCTGCTTCAGTACGTTACTGTACATGTTAACTTCCATGGTTCCCTAAATAAACTTTAGCTCCCATAGCCAGCAGCACTCAGGCAGCTCCAAACAACAACATTCCACCACCATGCTTGACTGTAGGCAAGACGCACTCTTCGCCTGGTTGCTGCCACACACGCTTGACGCCATCTGAACCAAACGAGTTTATCTTGGTTTCATGAGAGAGTGTGAGAAGGATAACACCAAATTTAACACACCTGCCCCCCATTCACACCTGACACCTTGTAACCGTAACGAATCACATCATACCCGAGAGGGAAAATGGATAATTGGGCCAATTTGTTGCCAGATATGTAGACATTAAGAGCTGTGTGTTGTGTTATTTGGATATTTATTTTGTGTTATACAAACTGTTGTGTCATATCTTTAGTGTTGTCCCATAAAAAAGGTGAGGGCTGGGCTCACTTTTGTGAGACATACATACACACACACACACACACAGAATAAAACATGATGTGGATTACACAGTGTGTTTGTGATCAGCACAGGAGTTCCCCATGCTATAATACATGCTCAAATACGTTACTCTATGTTTAACAGTGCCCATTTCCAAAAACCTGAACATAAATGAGAAAGTGAAGAACAGCATCATCACTGCTGAAGGAGTTCTTCTGCTCTTATGTATGCTGTTTCCAGGCTTCCTGCTCTTCTGCAAGGTCCATTAAATCTATACCACTATAAACACAAACGTAGATCTGTCCTTCCAAAGCCTTAAATCGTATGGTATTTCATATTGTTGTGCACATGTAAGAAGAGAGATTTATAATGGTTTGCTCTCTTTCATTACTTTTCCTCTGTGCAGCAAAAAAGCTTTAATGGGTTGCAGAAAAAGAAGGACAAAGAGGAAGAAAACATTTATGAGGTGTGTCGCCTTTTAAGCCAAGTCTAATTTAATTCTGTAAATGGCAAATGTCGGAAATTTAGTAAAAGTCATAGTTATTGTTTAATTCTGTTGTATTACTGTAAAAGTACTAAATTTCTTTTTACTCTGAAAAATGATTTATTATTATTATTATTAATATTAATTATGATGTATTTTTAAAACGATTACAATTCATTTTCATAGGGTCTGAACTTGGATGAGTGCTCCACGTATCATCAAATCCAACGCTCTCAAGTCCAGGGACCATACCAGGACGTGATGAACACCATGGAAGATGTTCAGTTGGAGAAGCCCTAAATGAGAGTCTGAAAAAGGAGCATCTAAATAATCTAAAATGATTACTTCAAAACGTTATAGTTCAAAATGTGCAAAGAAGTCTTGCAATGGGCAGAAATAATAGAGGAGTGTGTGGAAAGATGAATAAATGATTATCTATAGGTTGCTTATGCATAACTTTACTCAGCTGCCGTAGCATACTTCCATCTCAGTGTGTTTAATGAAAATAAAGGCTTGTGGTAAAACCAAGTGGCATCACATTTGACTACTCAAGCTGCAGAGCTTCCACTTCCTGTTTACTGTCATAACTTTTTTCCATCCAAAATCCACCCACTGATAAGCATAGAAATCAAACAAACTAAACAAAGATGAGAAGATTTCTCCTACACTGCATCATTCAAACATTCATTCATTCAACAATCATTGAAACATTTCACTGGTATTTTGGTGCATAAAGGGCAAAGGGCACAATAAAGGAAGGGCACGAGCTTAAACTGAAGCCACTGCATCAAGAACGGTCATGAAATAAACAAACAGAAATGTCAGCTAACATCAAAACGTTGTGACTCTTTCGTCCTTTAAACTGTATTACCCTTAGAGTATAAACTTAGTCTGAGGGCTGGAATAAAAGCAAGAATAAAGAAGCAAAGTAGTGATGTAAGCGTCCCTGTGTAACCTTAGGCAACGAGATAAGACAAATGGGCGGGCCTTTGTTAAAATACTACATTTTTATTGGTTTAGATGAGTAATCCGGGGTCAGTGATTGGACGTGATATGGAAGAGATCACGTGACTGGATGACAGGTATAAATAGGTGGGGGCGGAGGAGGCGGGGATGATTTCTTTAGAAACATGGCGTCACGAAAGAAGTGTGGAAGCGGCGCTCTGGATAAAGGGCTGAACGGAAGGCGAGCCGCCAAACTTAAAGATGCACCGATAGGTAAATTTCGCTTTGGGTTTTAACGGCAGGTCATGTCTTCGTGTTGACTTTAAAACGCGTGTGGAGTTCGCTTTATCACTGTTACTTAATCAGTGGAAGATTAAGCTCTGAACTGGGAAATCTATTCTGAATAATCTAACGTTTGGTACACGGGTTTCTACACATGCTATTGTGTTATTGTGCTGTATATCTGTATATATATATATATATATCCCTATAAATAATATTCCCATATAATCTCTGTTAACTCAAACAATAAATCAATAACCAATAAAACCCAAATCTCTTGCTCACCAACCCTGTCATAAACCGTGAAACCCATAAAATAAGAGCCATAGAAGTGTATTATTTACCACGAGGTTATTATAAAATTAAATTATAACATGCGCTCACTCACTGGCCTCTATATTAGGTAGGTTATATATTTTTATTTTATTTTATTATTATTATTTTTTTTTTGCCCTCGCTATTCAAGTTTTAAAACACTTTTCATTTTATGAGACACACTTACCATGTTGCTCTACCATGTAGTTATAAAGTCAGAGTAACGTGTGTGTGTGTGTGTGTGTGTGTGTGTGTGTGTGTGTGTGTGTGTGTGTGTGTGTGTGTGTGTGTGTGTGT
>JAUZSV010236228.1:0-12398 GCA_034780495.1 Parotocinclus cesarpintoi
GAGCCTAGAAGTGCTTCACCATCTGGCCTATAAAAAGGCTAGAGGCTACTTTTGGGAAGTGCACCTTTTGGTGAGAGATCGCTGACTGCTGGACATGCAAGTTTTGCCCAGTTGACAGATTTTAAGAGGGTGCACATTACTGGAAGGTGAACCTTCAGCCCAGTCTGAGGTCCTGAGCACTCTGAAAGAGGTTTTCTTCCAGGATATGTCTGTTCTTGGCTGCATTCATCTTTACTTCAATTGCCACCAATTGCAATTGCAACCAATGTCCCTGCAGCTAAAAACACCCCCATAGCATGATGCTGCCTTTTAAAGTGTAGCGGGTGCAGGTGAAAGAGTGCAGGGACAATGTGTGCACCAGAGTGTGGCTGTCTACTACATTTAAACAGGGAATTACAAAATCGCAACTGAACTACATTGGTCCTTTAAAGAACTAGAACTGTTAAATAATTAATTATGTTACATATACGTTGTTATTGCCTTCTCTAGTTATTCTCTACTTTGTTTTGTCACATCTTTCCAAGCAATCGTAACAGGACCCCTGCCATCCAGGGTCCCATATCGGTATGGACCTGAGGAACGTGGCTGGGTGTGGTCACAACACATTCCAAACTAGATCATATTGTTGTCCTCGTTCCTCTGGCTAGCCTCGAGAGTCTCACCATCATGACCATCACTTAGCCAGTAGGTGAGGGGTAGTGTCATGCTTGCTGCAGCTGTAACCAGCGCACTGGGCTCCAACCCTCAGCTCACACATCCCTGGTTAAGCCAGGTGTACCTTGACAGGTATGTCCACACATTTCCTGTTAGCATGACAAGATCTGACAAATTGGCTACAGTATGACAGGCTCTGTGGATAAATTCTCCTTTGTTAAATTGCTTAATAATTGGCCCAGCTAATCATTAAGGAAAGTAAATTAAATATAATTACCAACTAGCTAAAACATTATGCTTTCCCTTGATCTGATTGTAATGTATATATCTTATACCCATTTTTTACGCATTGTAGTACAATCCCAATTCTAATGAAGTTGGGACGTTGTGTAAAACATAAATAAAAACAGAATCCTTTTCAACCCATATTATATTCAGTTGAAGACACTACAAAGCTGAGATATTTAATGTTCAAATAGATAAACTTTATTGTTTTTTGCAAATATTCACTCACTTTGAATTTGAATCCTGCAACACGTTCCAAAGAAATTGGGACAGGGGCATGTTGTGTTACATCACCTTTCTTTTTAACAACACTCAGTAAGTGTTTGGGTACTGAGGACACTAATTGTTGAAGCTTTGTAGGTGGAATTCTTTCCCATTTTGCTTGATGTACAATTTAATTTGCTCAACAGTCCAGGGTCGCCGTTGTCGTGTTTTGCACTTTATAATGTGCCACACATTTGTAATGGGAGAAAGGTCTGGACTGCAGGCAGGCTAGTCTAGTACCCAAACGTTTTTTACTATGAAGCCGCTCTGTTGTAACACGTGCAGAATGTGGTTTTGCATTGTCTTGTTAAAATAAGCATGGATGTCCCTGAAAAGTTGTTTTCTTTGATGGCAGCATATGTGCTCCAAAACCTGTACGTACGTTTCAGCTTTTATGGTGCCTTCAAAGACGTGCAAGTTACCCTTGCCATGGGCACTAACACTCCCCCATACCATCAGAGATTCGGGTGTTTAAACTTTGCTTCGATAACAATCAGGACAGTTGTTTTCCTCTTTGGCCCAGAAGACACAACGTCCGTGATTTCCAAAAACAATTTGAAATGTGGAATCGTCAAACCACATTACACAATTCCACTTTCTGTCAGTTCATCACAGATGAGCTCAGGCCCAGAGAAGCCGGTGGTGTTTCTGGATGGTGTTGATATATGGCTTTTGCTTTGTATGGTAGAGTTTAAACTTGCACTTGTAGATGGAGAGATGAACTTTGTTCACTGACAATGGTATTCTGAACCATGTTCCTGAGCCCATGTAATAATATCAGTTACAAAATGATGTCGTTTTTTAATGCAGTGCCGCCTGAGGGATTGAAGGTCACAGGCATTCAATGTTGGTTTTCTGACTTGCCGCTTACTTGAAGAAATTTCTCCAGATTATGGGAATCTTTTGATAATATTATGTACTGTAGATCATGAAATCCTTTGATATTATTCTATTTATTGCATGATAATAAATGTTGTTTTTAAACTGTAGGACTTTCTACTCATGCAGTTGTTCACAAAGTGGTGAACCTCACCCCATCCTTGCTGAGTCTTTCTAGGATGCTCCCTTTATACCCAGTCATGGCACTCACCTATGGGATGTTTCAAACAGGTGTTTTTTGATTATTGTTTAACTTTCCCAGTTTGCCTTTTTTTGCCCCTGTCCCAAACTTTTTGGAACGCGTTGCAGGCATCAAATGCCAAATGAGTAAATATTGGCGAATTCTGTAAATATTATGTTTTACAATGTCATAAAAATAATTGGAATTGAGGTTGTATAATAGATAGAAGTCATTGTGTTCGTAAGACCTTGTATAACATGGCAAGATTCTATACTGTACTACACTATACTATACTATACTATACTATACTATACTATACTATACTATCTGCATGATTTATACTAGGTGAAACACAGTAAGAAAGAATACAAATATAAGAAGGAATACAACGCACTTCTGTCTATCTGGATGAGGGTTTTTTTTGCTAAATGCTGTAAATGTAAATGTATTAAAACCCAGCTGATTTGTTCATGTACAGATCCTAAAGCAAACAGAGATGTCATGTGCAACACAAAAACTCACAAAGAATGCAGGCTTCCTGAGAGGCCTTCTTGAGTATGTGTTCAATTTACAGGTTCGAAACTGTAGATTAATATAGTCTCCCGGGAGTCTATTATCAAGTCCGTTCATCCATGCTACAGTGGCCGCCATCAGGTCTAATTCAAGCCACACCCCTTCGCCAATTAAGCCTCATCCCTGTTGGGGTCGGCCCCCGTGATAACAAGAGTGGCGACAACTGAGTCATTAGCAGGCCGCAACTCCAGAATCGGGTAGAGGAGCCATTAGGGGATGCAACGAGTTGCTTTAAAGTCCCCACTGAGTGCGTGCTCTTGCCTCAACGGGCCCTGCCCGCCTCTGCCAGCCAATTAAAGTTGTTATTGGGAGACAGAAAATAATTAAAGGTGCTCTTTGTTGTTTTTTATTTGGGCTACACTGAGGCAGCCTCTGGCAGTGTTGCAATATGTTTTCTGATGTTTGCTATTCAATTCTCCACTTAAGTATCAAAAATAAGTGTGGGTCTGTATAATGAAGAAACACTTTCCTCTGCTTGACAGTAGTGCAATGATTTGTCTGTTTGTGTTGCCATGTGATAGGATTGAGCTGTGGAGCAAAAACATAGCATTTGTTGGTAAATACCCAGGCCAAATAAGATGTGGCATTTTTTTTTTGTAAATACATATGGTGAATTTAATCATGTGAGGACGGAAACTGGTTGTATATTTGCCTACTGGTTTGCTTAGCAGCCTACACAAAATAGTCTTTCAGTAATCAAATACTGTAGCTATAAACTATGCTATTATAATGTTTATGTGGGAGCAACATGTGGCCAATTAGACATCACATTCAGGTGGGCTTATCTGATAATATACAAATTAAAAGTGAAAAGGTGATTTGAAATAAGAGAAGTTGAAACACACACTGTTTATCTTCCAGCTATGCACTAAACATGCAATTTCACAGATGAGCTGTGGAGGGCTCTATGGCCTTGTGTGTGATGGGATGACTTGACTTAGCTTAGCTTTAACAAGATTTCGTCAATGAATTATACACACGGATACGCGCACGCACGCACGCACGCACGCACACACACACACACACACACACACACACACACACACACACACACACGCAGCGCCAACATATGTTTTGGGGACTTCCTATTGAAATAATGATTATTGTAGCCTAATCTTTATGTAAAAGATTTGTGTTTACCTATGTGGACGTGTAAAACATACTAATTAGATAAAACATTTTCTGTGTGAATGAGAAGATTTGTAGTTCACAATGACATACAATTGCTCTGTCCCTGCCTACCCTATTAAAAAGGAAACACAGTAATTGTGTTACTGATATCACTAATGCAAATCTAAAAGAAATAACAAAAATGATTCAAAAAATAATTTGGCCTTTAGATTATTTAAACCAAGAAGAAATGTCATGTGTGTTCTGTATGTTTCCAACATTTATTAATTTTCATTGTCATGTATTTACAGGGAAACATACAGTACTGTAGAAAAGGCATTTGATGCTTTTAGTGATGGTATAATGATTATATATATAACATATTGTCAACAACTGGACCCCAAAAATCAAACATGTATTTGTCACAGTGCTTTTCACTGCAAACTCTGCGAGCAAACTTAACCTTTTCACCTTGTTCCTCTTCCGAAAAAGTGGTTTCTTGGCTGCTACCCTTCCAAAAATGCTATTCCTCAACAAGTATGTTTTAAACTTAAGATGGGTCAGCTTAGTTAGGTCACACTAAATACTTGCCACTGTATTATGTACAAACTTTTTTTTCCAAATATGTTTTTCAGTTATTTAATACCGCATATACACTTCCTGTAATTCTTATAAAAAGACAAAGAAATAATCCTATATGATCGTTATACAATTGCATAAAAATAGTATGTCTGACTGATGGTGCACTAACAGTTTTGCACAGCACTGTATTGATATATTGCTAATCATTTTGTGATTTAGTTGTAACTCTTTATTTCAAATTATTTCATAGTAACATGAACTATATACACTCTAAAATAGCTAGGCTAAGAGTAATGAATGTAAGAACTCATCTTGAATTAAACTCACATGGAACATTTGCTTTTTTTATATATTTTTTTTATTAGTATTAGTCAGTAGATGGAGGACATATAGTGGCTTCTTGTTTACTGAACAATGTACCAATGACTCAAACACATTTGCATGCTTAGTAATAACTCCATTAGATCATTTGCAATGTCTAATAACAACAATATTTTCAGGTCATCATTCAAAACACATAATTTAATTTATGCAAAAGCATAGTCAGAGATGCAGTATGTATGCTCCATTTTGTCTATTTTTATCGGCAGTGCAATTAAGCGTTGGACTGAAAGCACAAACTGACTGTGTTTAAGCCCTTCCCGAAACACTTTACTTCACACTTCAATCAGGGGACTGGCATTATAGTAGGCAGTATATATGCATCCCATTGTTATTTGAATATCACCCAGCAAACTTTGGCATTATAAACAGGACCTTTTTTGTAGAGTCTTCAGAGGTGTCATTACAGAAAGTGTGTTTTCGCCATGGGGATTGCAGTCTGTGCCAAAGCGTAGCCATTGTATCATAAATACAAGCGGACAAAGAGGAGATATTCCAGGGAAGGCCTGTCTTGTGCTGTTAAAAAACAAATGAGGTGAACATCTCACTAAAAATAACTGCTACTTTATTCAATAAATTACACTACATTGCCAAAAGTATGTTGATATCAAACGTCCACATGTGCTTTCAGTGCCTCCATTTATTTAGCTGCTGTTACAGCCTCTTACACTGACACTTTTGAGAACACAGCTGTATTGATTCACTTACATTCAATCACAAGAGCTTTACTGATATTGTGCACTGAAAATGGATAATCATTATCATTCTGTAGTCAGCATTCTACTTCATGAGAAAGGTGTTGCAATAGTCAGGGTTTTGTGCAGAACCACTTAATAATGGTGCATGCTGAAATAGGAGAGGGCTTTCCCCAAATTGTTGCCACAAAGATAGAAGCACACAATTTGCTACCATGTCATTATGTGTTGTAGAAAGATTTTCTCTTCCATTAACGTTCACCATCAAACTACTAGTTACCATTATATATTATATTAACATTTAGCACATAATTTCATCCAAAGCAACAAAATGTACAGTTTTTGTTGTAAGTTAATTGTGTCAAAATACATAATAATCAATTCATTACCTGTTAGACTAGAGCCAAATACTACCTAGAGATTAAACAAGTCCTCTGCCAACACTTTAACACATACAATAAGAGCTTAAAGATAAAATCAACAAAAATTTGTACAAAACACAGAGGATGTTCAGTGGAACCTTGGAATTTGAATGCCTCTTTAGTCGAATAAATGCAAACAAAAATTACAACTTCGATTATGTGAACCCAATATAAAATAACGGTGTGATCTTCCAAACACCTAATAATAAACCTAATGGTGATCTTGCACTTAAATTGTATGCCAATCTTCAAAAAACCCAAATGAAGAAGAATTACTGTGTGATCAGAGGTATATTATATATACTATATTATGTACGTGTATATAATACCAGTATATAATGTGAATTCAGACACCCACTTAGTGTCAGCACTACTGTCACAGTGATAAGACGTGCTGAAACTGTGTGGCTATATAGTTTCACTTTCTTTTCATTTATTTTATGTCTTTATATTTCGGGAAATAGATGTGCCAGATTACCTGAAGCTGAAGACCTCAGGTGGTTTGCAGGCATGTAGACCCGAATCAAGGAACGGAGCTATTGTACCTGCTACAATGTACAGTATATGTGACAATAAACTTGAAACTTAAACTTGAGCTCGAAAGTTTGTGAACCCTTTATAATTTTTTATATTTCTGCATAAATATGACATAAAGCATCAGATCTTCACACAAGTCCTAAAAGTAGATAAAGAGAGCCCAGTTAAACAAATGAGCTAAAAGGATCATACTTGGTCATGTATTACATATTTGTGAGTGGCAAAACTCTGTGAACCCCTTTGCTTTCAGTATCTGTGTGACCCTTAAACTAAATGTTTTTGGTACCTGTTGATCAGTCCTGCACACTGGCTTGGAGGAATTCTAACCCATTCCTCCATACAGAACAGATTCAACACTGGGATTTTGGTGGGTTTCCTCACATTAGCTGTTGTAGGTCATTTTTGCAGAAATACAAGAAATTCTAAAGGGTTTACAAACTTTCGAGCATCACTGTAGCTACAAGCAGTTTAGACACAACTAGTGCATTTTACCATGAATAAACTTAATAATATTCATATATAGATAATATTTATTATCAATATAATATCAAGTTAGTAATCTGAAATAAAAAGTACTACCTGGGACATCAAAACTAATTTTAGCACTGTTACAATACTTTGTCATGATTAGATTGGGTCAGTTTGTTTAATTTAGTTTGGATAAGTTGTTTAGTTTGTATCAGTTGTGTGCACTTTGAAATGACACCTTTATGTGAATACACCTTTCTAGTTTTCTGGTACTTTAATGCAATTCATGTTATTTGATTAAGGATTTGAATAAGATGTAAACAAAGGATAGGCATATGAATGAATTAGTGAATGTGGAGGAGGTACAGTGGATTTCAAGTCCCATGAATGATTGATAAGCAGCCATTGTGTAGGGCTGGCCAAGCTTCAATCATGTTCACTTGCCTTTGATGCTTCCACCCTGTGATGAATGTAGTGTGTTTCCTGTATTCTGGAAAATGCATCATGTATTAGCATTTTATAAGTTGAAATATGGATAATAGAGATGAGTTTAATTATGTTATAATAGCACCAAGATTGAATACAGAACATCAAAGACTCTAGTAATGTATGTGGATGTATAGAATTAGCAGTTAATTTGAAGATTAAATTGTGTGGTTTACACCTAATTTCAGTAAATGGGATGACAATCAATTTTGAATGGGTTCCTTGTTATATTTAACAGGGATCCTTCAAAGTCTGTTCTTCACAACATGCTTGTGGTATTGTATAATGGCACAAACAACTGAGATATCTGAGGATCCCTTGAAAATCACATATCATATATCGTATGTTATTCTGACTAGAAAATGTTACAACACTGTCTCTAAAGAGTTTGGACTCCAACAATCCATAGTCATGCAGATTGTAAACTAATGTAAGACATTCAATACTCCTCCCCAGGAGTGGGGAACCAACAAAAAAAATATGTGCACAAATAAAAAGGCTAGTTGAAAAAAAATGTAGACAAATGGGACCAATAATATAATTATTTGGTTTGAATAATAATTGTTATGCCTGGAGGAAGGAAAACACTGCAGTCTTGTGTAACAACTATTCAGCTATTCTATGCATCTTTGAAACATTGTGGTGGTAGTAGTATAATAATAGTATAATTAATTAATAGTATAATTATTTGGGCCTTTATCTTTATCTGAGTCAGTATGGCTTGCCATCATTGATGGAAAAATTAATTCTGAACTGCAAATATACAAGCAAATGGTAGGAAAGGAAAACATCAGAATATATGTCTGTAAAGTGAATCTCAAGAGCATATTGAATGCAACAACACACAAGTAGCTCTGATGACAAAGAATGGTTAAAGAAGAATAAAGTCAGCGTTTTGGAGTGGCCAAGTCAAACTGATCAACAGTTTGTTTGTACTGCTCACAGAAAATATGAAATATCCCCTATTTTTTGTGAGCAGTTTACATTTGTTATATAACATTGGATTATTATATTTACAAAGTATTTATTAAAGTATAATATTTTTCTTTCATTTGTGTAACTGGATTCTTTGTGTATACCATTAGGACTAAAAAGCTAATGGTGTTTTAGGTTACCATAAAATTTTATCATATACAATTATAGTAGAATAATATATATTTATATACAGAAATATAGAATATTCTAAAGGGTTAATAAAATTTCAGTCACCACTGTAAAAAATATTCTTCAATTCTAATGACTATAAAATGTATATAAAATGCCAGTCACTTTCTCATTTAATTTACGTGTTCGACTTAACCTGTCTTCTAAAATTTAAAAATCTAATAAGTTGCTAGAAATATTCTCCCTTGACTAGTGCAGCCCTGCACTAATAATAAATCCTCATTATAGGGTATATTTGTACATGACAGCTCAGGCCACCTCAAGGTCCATGAGCTGTTGGTAGTTCCAGAAGAAAACAATGATTAGAATTACATTTTGTTCTGTGTTTCCTGCATAGTGAAGACATTATCAATGTCTAATGCTTATGATCTTTGCTGTTCATTGGTACAGCGCTAAGGCAGCGTAATGAAAGTCCTCACTTCATGTCATTTCCTCACCTCTAGTCTTCTTGACTCCTGTCAGTATTCCATGGAATTATAAAACTTGGAGTTCTGAGTATGGGAAAAGCAAGACATTTATTTTAAACTAATTTTAAAAAGCCAACACATATGTTTGGTCTGCATGTCCAATATTAAGGCTATTAAGACCAGCCAATGTTTTTAGTAACATCATTAGCCTGGTACACTGCCATGCATCAACTTTTCCCATTAAAAGATATGTAATATTGGACAATTTTCCTCAATAAATTAGTGCGATATCTTGAACTGGGTTATTTTTATATACTCTTATTACTGGTGTGAAAATCTGATTATGTTATAGGCAATATTTACTCACAAATGAAGAACATATTATTTTTGTATTTGTGTTTTCAAAAGGAGATGGACTGCAGAAAAACGATCCACTGGCTTAAACAATATAAGCAAACTAGGCACTGAACTCTAGGCCTAGTCTGGTGAATACGGTATTAAATTAGTAATGAATATCAGACAATCTGTCTTGCAATGAGTATATAATTATTATTGTCAAACATACTTGTGCTGAATGCTGTTTTAAAATCAGACACACTTAAACTAAATGAACAATGAAATGACTCACTAAGAAAGCTTAGAAACTGTTTAATAACAGAAATCTGGCTGATCAGTTTCAGTGGTGCATCCTCATTCTAGCAGTGATTCAGTAAAGCCTCCTCCACATTACATCCATTTTTTCAGTGAACAAGCACAATGATTTTTATTTTAAATCAGCAAATACCTGACATAACCTTAATGCAAATGGCTTAATCTACCTGTATTCACTTAACCAAAAATGACAAGCAACATATTAATATACAAGCTCCGTATTCCCTGATCCACCTCCCACTGACCGGCCTGGACAGGAGGGCGAAAAAATGGGTTCCTCGTCCGCTGCCATGCTGGTGAGGCGGGACGTCTGACTTTATGTTCCCCTGTTCAGTAGGTAATGGAAAAATGGAAGCAGTCAAAGAACAGGGATCAGCGGGCCAGAGGAGCTTTGAGCCATCTCAGCTAGCGGGTTCCACGTCAGCCGGCGCGTTCCTCCCTGCAGGAGGTCTGTGAGGGCCACAAAGGTGGCACTGAAGGTGTGAATACATTTAATGATAAAAATTATTCAAATTAAATCCCAGAAATCATTGCAGGTCCTTTTGGGTTTTGGAGCTGAGGCCACTCTCAATTTCAATCCCTGACAGCAAATGATGTAGCCCAAGAATGCAATACGCTGCCAGTGGAACTTGTACTTCTACAGACGCAAGTGGTTCTCCCTCATGGGGATGGCACGTACGTGCTGGCAATGCTTCGTTAACAACAGGGAGTACACATCCTCTAACACATCCTCCAAGTAGGCAATCACTTTATTTCCCAAAAGGTCCTGCAGCACAAGAGTGCTGGAGCATTGCGAAGGCCAAAAGGCATAACCATGTACTCATAATAGCCATTCGTTGTACTGAAGGCAGTCTTCCACTCGTCACCAAGATGGATCTGAGCGAGGTTGTAAGTGTTCTTAAGGCCCAGCTTGGTGATCCATTGGACATATTCATGTGGATTCAAATGGAGTATGCATATTCAACAGTCACTTCATTGAGATATTCCATGCAGAGCCTTAGCTGACCCCCCCTTCTTGGTCACAAAGAAGAAGCCTGTCGAGAACGGGGACGAGGATGGTTGGATGATCCCTTCGACCAGTGCTTGATTGATATACTACTGCATGGTGCGGTCCTCTATGGCTGATAAAGCGTACACCCAAGCCCTAGGGGACGACCATTAGGTGATGTCGTGCTCTGTCCAAGATATCCAGGGCATGCCCAGTATAAAGTGTAAGGTGGATCCAGGAAGGATTAGGAAGGAGATTTGCTCCTGGTGCTGAGGACCATGGGTCATGGTCAGAGTGGCAGTGTGATAGGTCACCTGTCCGGAGCCCAAGGGGTGTCTATCCATGGCTTTCACGCTGATGGCTTGAAAGTGCAGATAATGGGTAGGTTGAGGTCTTGGGGCAGGCAGGTGTTGATTAAGTCCCCCTTGGCCCCCGGAGTCAGGCTCTGGACTACGTTAGTGAGGATGATCATTTATTTTCAACTGCCATGCGTGCAGCTGTCTCAGCCTTTGTAGAGCTGTGGGTTTATTATAAATGCTACCAGTATGGAGCTACACCAGATGAGCGGTAGACGGGAGCTGTGAGTATAGATTAGCAGGATGAGTGGAAATGAGCACTATAGGAAGCATGAGGAAAGCAAAACAGGGATGGAGCAATCGGAGTTGAGCCGCTTAACCGTCTGGATGTATGCCAGGCTCTTGTGATCTGTCCAGACGACAAAGGGCAGTTTGGAGCCCTCAAGCCAGTGCCTCCACTCTTCAAGGGCGAGCTTGAAAGCCAGCAGCTCACGTTTACCCACATCGTAATTGCCCTCCACAGGGGTGAGACGTCGGGTAAAAAAGGTGCACAGGTGCAGTTTGTTATCTGAGGCCGAGCATTGGGACAGGACAGCACCAACGCCGGAATCCGAGGCATCCACCTCGATCCACGATGAACTGGAGAGAGGAGTTGGGCTGGACGAGGACTAGGGCTGGGATGAACAATTCCTTCAGGGAGCAAAAAAGCCTTATCGGCCTCCAGAGACCCTCGAAATGGCATATTAGTGGAGGTCAGATGAGTGAGGGGCGCTGCTACCACACTGTAGTCCTGGATGAGCCGCCAATAGAAGTTTGCAAACCCTAAGAAGTATTGTAGCTCCTTCCTTCCCAAGGGTATAGGCCTTTACTTTCTTATGGTCTGCCTTGATGCTTCCCCTCTGGATGATGAATCCCAGGAATGTGGAATTTACACTTCTCTGCCTTAAAGACCAACCGGCTCTCCAACAGGTGGTTCCTGGAGAATATCAAAATGCCATCTAGGTAAACAAAAACAAAATGATTCAAGAAACAGTAGGGACCGAGGGAAAAATACGAGGTTGGGTAAAAATGAGCAGGCGGAGGCAAACCCTAACAAGTCCAACATATTTTGTAATATGACAATTTTATCAATGATCTTAATGACAAGGTATTGATTTGTTACTGAGTAGGCAGTTTAAACTTTTGAAAATCTTACACAATTGCTCAAGTAGGCAAAGCTGAGGTCCACGCTGGTTCTATAAATGCTCATTTGGCTATACAGTGCATCCGGAAAGTATTCACAGCTCTTCACTTTTTCTACATTTTGTTACGTTACAGCCGTATTCCAAATTGTATTAAATTAATCTCTTTCCTTAAAATTCTACACAAAATACCC
>JAUZSV010236337.1:0-12397 GCA_034780495.1 Parotocinclus cesarpintoi
GATGCTGGTGACCAGCACATTTTGGTCTTTGCTGGTTTTTGGATGGTGGTGACCATCATATCCTGGTCTTTACTGGGGGTGTGAGTGACCAGCACATCTTGGTTTTTGCTGGTTTTTGGATGGTGATGACCTGCACATCCTGGTCTTTACTGGAGGTCTTAGTGACCAGCACATGATGGTCTTTACTGGGGGTGCGGGTGACCAGCACATCCTGGTCTTTGCTGGTTCTTGGATGGTTGTGACCAGTGCATGATGTTCTTTACTGGGTATGCTGGTGACTAGCACATGTGGATGTACAACAAAACTAGCAAGATCATACTGGGCAACCAGCTTTGCCAGCAAGGTTTTGCTGGTCAACCAGCACCACACCAGCTTAAACCAGCATGGATCTGATGCTGGTCAGTGCTTTTTTTTTAGCAGGGTTCTTTACTCTGTCAATGTTGTGTGTTTCCCCAAATGTTCAAATAAATCAAAACAAATTATCTATTAAAATGTATTTAACAGCTTTATTGTTTAGTTAATGAGAATATACAGGGTTCTTCCATGGTAGGATGGGATGCTAATATGCTCGTATGCAGTTGCAGTGACTTTGCTCCAGTCCCAGGACTATCCTATGGCGGGTTCCGGCGTCACATACTAGAGGCTGGTCTGGAGATCATCCGTATTTTGAATTAAGTTCAGTTTAGGGCACCAAGAGGCCACTGTGTTCTCCCATTAAACCTAAGTCATGGATGAATAACGTTTTCACTGTTGTTTCTTACAGTAACCTTATTTATTAACCTAATTTTGCTTTAATATAATATACTTTTAGTATTTATTTAATTTACATCTAGGCCACCCATGTAGGACGGGTCCCCTGTTGAGTCTTGGTCCTCCCAAGGTTTCTTCCTACCATTTTAGGGAGTTTTTCCTTGCCACTGCCACTGGGCTTGCTTAACTTGGAATTAGCCTTTTTAGGACAGTGTAACATTGTGAAGCTGCTTTGAGACGATGATCCTGAGCTTGAACTTGAACTTGGCAAGGAAAAAATCCCTAAAAGTTGTAAGGTAGAAACCTTGGGACGACCAAGACTCGAAAAGGGACCCGTCCTCGTTGGGTGGCCTAAATATTAATTGAAATAGTTACATTCGTATTAATAGTAGAATTACGTTAATAGGAGGATCCCAGAGGAAGAAGGGTTGCCAACTCCTCCAAAAAGTATCAGAATTCTGAAAAATCCTTTGTAAGAAACAGCATCTATTGGCTACAATGGCAAGTATTTATTCTGCTCACAATATGAGGGGATACCCCAAAACAAAATATCCCCTGCTTCTTATGAGCAGTGTAGTCCGACCACTGCAGGATCTTGAAGCTTCATTCATGGGGATGCCAGATTGATGCCAGGCTGATGCCAGGTTACAGTCCGATGTAGCTTAATAGAGAATTTTTGGACGGGTTAATAAAAAAAAACACTTTTTGGGGAAGGGGAACAGGGTGAAAAGGTTAAGACTTCTGGAATCCGGAATGAAGTTTAGTGAAAGTGAAGATTATGGAGTGACTAAATCAAGTTTGGAAACAATTTAATGGTGGCCTAAAACTTTTGCATACTACTTTATATGTGTGTTTCACCTCCCCAGCGACCCAGTGGCCACGTGACTAGTCTTTTCTTTGTCTGAGGCTATTTCTCCTAAACGATTCTAGAAGAATCAGTTATGACATGGAGAATCACAAACGAGTGTCCTGAGATGAAGATGAACATTTATGCAATAAGATCTTCAGACCTTTGCAAGAATATCTTCTGTTCGTTTGTCGAAATCGCTCCTGCGGCCGTTTGATAGAACATCAATGCATGCTCTGAATTTCAGAGAACATTGCACCTCAACGACCTGGTGAGCTAAGCTGATGGAATGGAGATCTTAATCACCACTGGTCATCCTATGGTGCTTCATACGCTCTCATTAGAATTCCTATGCATTTCTAAATATCCGGCCTGCATATCGCTTCAGCTTTCTCATCTGTCCTGTGCAGAAGAGCTGAAAATAGAGAAAGAGAGAGAAAGAGAGAGAGAGAGAGAGAGAGACTGCTTATCAAGCATTAGAGCATGGGCCGGGTTATCTGTAACAGCTGGAGTCTTTAAATGAAATTGTGGAATGAGTTAGCTCTCACAGCTGGAATCTGGAGGAACTGCTTAGGGAAATACACGGGCAGAAATCTGGGCATTTGGAACATGGATATAGGTCTTTTACTAAGCTGTGGGATCTTTGGTTGCTATATTCAGGGTGTATTCTTGTACTCTTCTTCCTATTGATGGGCTCTGGGCCCACCAGGTAAAACTTTTTGAAGGAGCACAACAGATTTTTACATTTTTATTTGTTTAGTATTGCTTATCCCTGACCCACAAATCACAGCCTGGGTGGCCCGAGCATCAAAAATGCTAATTGGGAAGCATCTGCTTCCTAAGAAGAGTCGTAAGCTTGAGGCATTGAACAGTTGGTGCAACACGAGAGCGGCGTGGCCTAGAGTAGGCAGAAGCAGAAGCCGAAGTGTGTTTTGAGTCGACGGCATAGCAGGGGTTCGGAGTGATGATGAAATTTACTTGCCTGGAGTGCTGGCTGATGAATTGAGGGATTGTGATGTGCTATGCTGTTTCGAGCACGGCGTCTTGGTGCTGTGTTAAACAGAACATTCAACGCCCACTTGGTGGTTTGGTAAAACAGTAACTCAGGTCTTTTTTGGGACCTCTTACTGAGGTCAAACCCTGAGCTCGTGCCATTTTGAGCTCTCTTTGAGGTCATGGAAAGAGGCAAAAGTGACACCAAGGACCCAATCAAACGCAGTCACCCTCTCATTACTGGACTACAGGTAAGCAGCGTTTAACACCATTCATACTCTTTAAGGAGCAGGGCCGATTGCTGAGCATCCAACGAGATGGTTTAAACAATGAACTGTAGCATAGTCAATCCATAAAAATGTTAAAACCTTATAAAACCCTTAGATCAGAGTCCCGAACCAACCTGAACTGTGGCTGCTTTAGCTCTGCCTAATAATTATGACTGAAACCCTGATGATTGTCGAGGAATTTAGTTCTGACCTTCCTATTATCTTTATGACCCCAATCCATGGTTTGGAGCATCACCGTTGACGGGGGAAGACTCCTAAATTGGGGAAATTTGAGCTAAGAAGCCATCAGTCCAGTTTGCTCACCGGCCACCGTCGGGGAACAATTATAACATTAAAATAAGGTTTGTGCACAGCTGTTGAGCGTGCCTTATCGTGGTGGATTGCTACGGCTTTGGGAGAGGGGTTTAATGGAGGTCGGGCAGAATTATCATATAGAGACCATCCCCTGGTTCTCTCATTAACGCGCCCACTCGACTAGATAAAGTCATTAATAATGATCTGGATTTCAAAAAGGACTCGTCTGGGGTGGTTCTGGTGGTGGTGGTGGTGGTGGTGGTGGGAGGGGGGGGGGGTGTAACTCTTAGCTGGAATGGGGGGGAGCCAGTAAGTGCAAGTTTTTCAGGCCAATCGAGCGATGATGATTCGATCATATTTAAATGGCTCTTATGGGCTTGAAGGGGAAGCTCGACCAAAGCGGATAAATTCGGATCCATGTGCATTTGCCCGGTGGATTTCAAACAAACGAGTGGCTGCAGCACGCCAGTGGGGAGACAAACAAAGTAGTACTACTTGCTATAGGGCATGTACATACAAACAGCATTTACAGCCTAGAAGAAAGATCTCTAACCACATCAACCGAGTTCGAACAGTCTCTTGTTGGAAAGTGAGCCAAAGTAGTTAGGAATGACGGACTTCCTCACTTAAACTCCCACCTTTGCTCGTGGACCCATGGCGTTGGTGAGATATTTAATGTCACAAAGTCTGCAGTTTTCGTTTTTTAATATTTAATATTAATGCAGTGATTTATTATAAGGCCAGACTTTTTTATTGCTTGTTTCACGGATCCGCCGACGATCATATTTGAAGAATACAAACGCATTTTTTTTTTGGTATTTTGCGGATCCGCCGCAGCCCCAATGGTTGAAAAAAATAATAATAATTAAAGAAAAAAATTTCCGCCCTCCGGTGGAGAGCCAACGGTATTGTTCTGTACATTACATTTTTTTCCAGATTCACTTACATTTAATTGTAGATTAAATACATTTTATTTTTAAATAAAAAAAAAATGTTTATTTCTTCCTCCTTCCTTGTATTGATTCCACATAGTCCTCGAGAAATTGAAAAGAAAATTATTTTTTAATATATTTTCTTTATTTTTAATTTTTTTTCCTCCCTCCTCAGTAGATTCTTAAGTAGGAACATCCGAGGAACAAGTAATTAAAAAAGTGTGACCTAACCGTTGAACGGACGTTGAGGTTGGGGTTTTCGTTACAGTGTATACGGTAATAAGTGAGGAGAAAGCAAATCACATTTCTCGGACTGTGTGTAGATTTCCTAAGCCTATTTGGGAAGAACGAGTAATTAAAGCTAAGGGGATTTGAGTCGGGTTTATTGCAGACCAACTGTTCTTACCACGTCTCATCCTGATGTCAAAACAGTAACGCAGTGCTCCCTCTCCAATAATCTTGACATTTGTACCAGCAATTTAATTAATAGGATGCACTAGGAGAAAATGAGTTTAGGTAATTAAAACACAACTATTCCATCTCACTCATCTCTTTTATCTGAAATTAATGACGCTGTTGTATGTTTATGACCTATCCGTCTTAGGAATTAAAAAAACAAAACAATTATCGGTTGAGGCCAGACGGCTGGTCGGTGCGGCGTTCCTTTCCCTCGTGCCTTTTTAATGCCAGCGTATCCTCAGCTAAAGCTCGATGTGGTAAAGTCGTTCATACTTCAAACAAAGGTTTTAATTCGCGCTGTATTGTTCTCGAACCCATTAAAGTTTGAGCAAAGTTCTTAATGTTGCTGGGAATTGGAGCTAGGGCCGCTTTCGTTTTTACATCGTTAGTCATTACGGCCTCTAATTATGCTGAAAATGCGATTTGTCAAACGGCACAGTTCAGCTTAACGTGACGAATTACTCCGTTTCTGGCGTTCATTATATTCCCCGGTCCCGCCGGTGCTCTGGATTTTCTCCTCTAGGTTTCGTCGGCGAGGCAGCGCTAAATGTAAGGAAGCACACGGATACAAATGACATGACAAAGCGTGGAGGATCGGGATAAGTCATTGCACGATGGGATGATATCTTACGCTTAATCCACCAGTGCCAACCAGTGTCCATCCGGCAACTCTTGGGCAGGAACAACCCTAGATGGGCTGCCAATTCATCGTAGGGCACACACACACACACTAAGGTCCACTTTAGTGACACCAATTAACCTAACGCGCATGTTTTTGGACTGTGGGAGGAAACCGGAGTACTCGGAGTGAACCCACACAGACACGGGAAGGACATGTAGACTCCACACAGAAAGGACCCAGACCCTGGGATCGAACCCGGGACCTTCTTGCGTGTTTTGTTTAGGATGTTTAGGAAGTCTGAATTTTTTAAGCGTTTTCCTGAAAGACGCAGTTTATCTTACATGCATTCATTTCCCCTTGGTAAAACCCCCTCTTTATCACTATTAAGATAAACATGACATTAATGACTGGCTATATAAAATCGGCTGAGTAACAGCAGCACTAATGCAGCAATAACAGAAGAGCCGGTTTTATACTTCTGCTATTCGTGTAGGAGAAGCGACAAATATTTAGATTCATCTCAGAGAACCCTGTTGGATTCCCAGCAACTTTTCAGCAATGTGGCAACAGTCGGTGAGATCATCATCATCGCCTACATGGCTATGTCTGCGACACCGAGCAATGTTTACTAATAAAGCACGTCACTGGTTCCCATACGCAGAGTACAACACGAAAGCAGTTTGTACTCCAAATAAATGTCAAACGCTGACAAATGATAGGAAGTTCTTCAGCAGGCCAGCTGTGTCATAGGACGATTTTCGAAAAATACTACTTTAAAACAGCTACTCGTTAGGAACGGCCACAATAATAGGTACACCTGTTCACGGCTCTGTAATCAGCCAATCACGTAGCGGCAACTCACCGCACATAGACAGGATCGAGCTGAGCTTCTAAATCTCAAATAACGATTCCAAGTGGGGAAGAAAGGTGATTTAAGGGACGTCGAACATGGCATGGTTGTTGGTGCTAGACGGGCTGGTCTGGTCTGGAGTATTTCAGAAACTGCTTGGATTTTCACGCACAGCACCGTCTCTGGGGTGAGGAGGAAGAGAAAATATCCCACATGGGCAGGATCTCTGGTCTTCAAGTTAAACCTTGAAGCAGACGAGCTACAACAGCAGAAGATCGCCCCGGGTGCCGCTCCTAGCTGAGAGCAGACAAGCGAGTCTTGGTGGCACCTAAATTGCACTAGAAAATGGTTTTCTCACACAGAAACCGGTGGGTTTATGTTGGCTACTGGATCGGACTGGTTCGCCTGGATAGCTAATAGGCATTTCTGTAAAACACAGCAGAAACACGAGGAAAGTTCTCCCAGCACGGCAAAGGAAGACCTTAGTTGCAAATGAAGCCATACTGAAACTCAAATAAGATCTCCTCCCCCTTGTTCTGCCGACCCATCTTTATGAACTGGGGCCCTTCCAGGTGATTACCCTTTCCTCTGTAAATGTAACGTGTTAGCCTGGGAAAGAGAACGGAGGCTTTGATCTCGCGAAGCGAACAGGAGGTCCCTCCACTCTGCTGCCTTTCATAGGCCGTCGTGCGAGCGTGTGAGCATTAGCAGTAGAGTGCTGACGGCCAGCACACCGCTCGGCCTTTACTCTGCTCTCGGCCTGTCGAAATCGCGTCGCGTCACGTTTCATTCATACTCGCCCCGTGCTTTGGGGAAATCCAAACGCCTGGGTCAGTTTAGAGAACAGGGCAAGCGTTGCAAAAAGCGGACTCGAACGCATTTCCTCATGGGTTACTCAGAGGGCTTTTTCGCGGACTGGCGTGAATTTTGTGGAACAACCGTTTAGGGAATTCGTGCATCAAAACTACCTGGTTCTGTGTCTGGTGCTTAATTAACACTAGACGGGCGACGAACGAGCAGCGATGAAAGGGAGATCATCCGGGCCGTGAGGCGTTTGTAAACGTACAGTACGGTACGGTACGGAAAGTTTAATAAAAAGAATTTAACAGTACAGGTATGCACATAACATCCATCCGATCAACGTCAACAGAAAAGGTCTTAAAAATGATCAGAGTTTATAACAGGAAATATAAATCTGCCTTTTAACTGAAAATGGGACGTATGCGGATCGGATTTTACGAACAAATTCCTGTGTTAATTGCTTATTCAGGTAGTTAGGCCCTGATTCCTGATTTGTTTAACAGAGCAAACCTTCCGTTATCTAATCGCGAGTTTTCTGAGTCATGAATCAGCTGACTTAAGTTGAGGAAGTCAGAATGGACTCAGATGTAATTCGATGACTCAGATGAACGAACTTGGACTCAGATGTGTTCATCTGTACTGTATTAGACATTTAAGACATTTCTGGTGGTTGAGAGAAATCTTTAGGTTAGAATCAGAGGTGCGGCTGCCATCCATGTTCTTTACATTCTCTTTAGCATATATAATATAATATAACAATAATAACATAAGGCATTACGTGTTATAGAGTACGAGGCTCTATTATGGGACAGCATTCGAGAAGAATCACCCTGTCCCACGGTGCAGACTCTTTGAAGTGTAGGCACACTTCCCAGTCACACCTCAGGAGAGCTTTGGGCCATCACTATGAGAACGTTTTGACACTCTGCAGAGTCTTTCATGTTTATGGGAACAGCCGCTTCTAGACGCTTCCCCTCTCACCCAAGTACAGTAGACGTGCCTTATTTCGGAAAGCCATGACCGTACAGAAGTTTTAAGTCTGAGCAGTAGCCCTCTCTTGCTGCTTGAGTGAATTTGGACTACATTAGAGTAGGTAGGTTTCCAAACTGTAGATATACGGTAGTGTTCTAAGCATCGGTGGACGACACTATTATATATTAAACTCTCTGTTTTATGTCACATTCAACCAACAATGGGTTTCTCAGAACGAATCCCCATCACAAACACTATCTCGGTGCATCAAAGCAATTCTTGTCATCGGACCTCATCAGAAAACACTTGACGGGGGATTTTTTTTAATAATTAAGTTCTAACAATGCAACAGTGCCTGTTTTAATAGTGGTGCCAAGCAAGTCATCACATTCGGGAAAATCATCGACGTCAGTGCAGTAGATGCTTATCTCTAACCCTGTTCTTTAAACATGAAACGGGTTTCCTTCCTTTTTCCTCCTGGGAGGACCACAGTGTGCAGGATAGGGCTGTTTATATAAGAACAACTCATTAATCTTTCCCAGTGGCACCCTGCTAAAATAGCTGTACGGCATGGTGGATGGTCTGTGGGCCGCCCACTCTCTGTCTCTCACACACACTGTCTGTCTCTCTGTGTCTCTCTCACTCTCTCTCATACTGCCTGTCTCTCTGTCTCTCTCTCTCACTCTCTCTCATACTGCCTGTCTCTCTGTCTCTCTCTCTCACTCTCTCTCATACTGTCTGTCTCTCTGTCTCTCTCTTTCCCTCTCTCACACACATACACACTGTCTGTCTCTCTGTATGTCTCTCTCTCATACTGTCTGTCTCTCTCTCTCTCTCTCTCTCTCACTCTCACACTGTGTCTCTCTCTGTCTCTTACACGCTGTCTGTCTGTGTCTGTGTCTCTCTCTCTCTCTCTCTCTCTCTCTCATACTGTCTGTCTGTGTCTCTCTCTATCATACTGTCTCTCTCTCTGTCTCTCTCTGTGTCTCTCATGTTGTATATCTCTCTGTCTGTCTGTCTCTCTCTCTGTCTCTCTCTCTCTGTCTGTCTGTCTGTCTCTCTCTCTGTCTCTCTCTGTCTCTGTATGTCTCTCTCTGTATGTCTCTGTCGGTGTCTCTCATGTTGTATGTCTCTCTGTCTCTCTCTCTGTCTCTCTCTCTCTCTGTCTGTCTGTCTCTCTCTCTCTCTCTCTTTTAGTGGGGAGTTTTGCAAAAGAAAATGTGATTGATACGGAGAGTGAAACCAAACATCTACCTCAGTGAATCATGATCAGCTGCTCAGTTATAACAAATGTTCATGAGCATCCTGTTGCTGACGTCAGGTTCCTATTTAGCGATCCAATCATCCTACCATTTCAATTCATGAATTAAAAACCTCGAGGACCAACTAAATCCACGTTTAGACAAAACATCTTGGGCCAGTTGTTGGATGGATCTGCTCTCGTCTTGCCTCGTTCATGTTCCTGATGACTTGGCTGACTGGCATCTGATTAATGCCCTCTTGTCATGTTCTGCCACGTTCTGAGACGGGCTCTGGTTACACCAAAACAGCCCCAGTCAACGGGATGGGTGTGGGACAGGATGTGCTTGGCTGTGGAACGTTATCCTTCCCCCTGTTTGGGAAAGAGTAGTTTTTTGGATCTGTTCTGTCTAGCGGAGAGAGAGGATGGGGACAGGTGTTCGGTCAGGTCTGTTAGAGTCATCTGCGTTAATGCCTTCGGTCACGCCGGCTCCCTGTCCGCCCTTTCCCACGCTGCCAGGGGTCGAGAGGGGAGCAGTTTACCGGCTGGTGGGATCATCCACTTGTAGTAAACCAGGGACTCTCTGGATAACCTCCGAAGCCCTGTCTTCACCTCACACGTCGTCACTTCCTTGCTGGTATCATTAAACCATTCGTTACGTCGCTTTATTTGTATTAATTTTCGAAAACAAGTAAACGCACACCTCTGATGTCGTCACAGTGTGCAGCCCCTGGAAAATTCTCACTTCTCAACTCGGTTCCACAAGGATTTCCTCAAACCTAACACCGGGACGCTCCAAAACATGGTAAGAATTATCCAGCACATGCATGTCTGTCCATATCCACATGTGAAACAAACACCCAAAGACAGAAAGGGAATGACAGCCCATAACTATGCATGCCTCAAAGGGCATAAGGGGGCAGTGGGAAGCTCAACACTGCATTAAGGTCCGCTCGCACACACTGATTTACAGCCTCATCCATCCAAGGCCTCGATCACATTGACAGATAGCTGAGAATAGAATCTGTGGAGGAGGAGGAGGAGAAGGGAGTTCAGCTTTCTCAGCCCTAACCCTTCCAGATTTTACCCCCTAAAGCGAATCTGTATGAGAAGCCAAGCTGTCCTTTATGCAGTAATCTTCCAGACTGGAAGATCCAGGGTTCAAATCGAACTTCTCGAACTTTGCAAGGTTCTTAACCGACAATTGTTTCACTAAGAATGGATCTGTTGGGATATGGGTCTGGATATACCATCACCAGGCCCTCTTTACTTGGGCATGGGACATTTTTTTTTTAAAAGGTTGCAATGCCTCCACTAAAATCCCTACGTTCAAACGTCAAGCGACTACAGAACACAGCCCGCAAATTTGTTTTTTGCGGGCAAATTTCCCACAAGGCCCCCAGCACTTTTCCGAAAGCTTGATCGCTTCCAGTGAGTCCGTTTCTCTAGTATTCTTTCTTGAGTAACATTTAGGAAGTATTTAACAGAAAATTAGTCACACTGCAGATAAGGCAATGATGGATCACGGCTCTTTGTTCGTCTGTTCTTCATTTCTCTTTCACAACACAATCACAATTTATTTACTGCAGCTTAAGAGCCTTGTGTTTTTGCACAGCGGTGCCCCTGTGACTGACCGGCATGCAGTTTGGGTACAGCTGTGTCCCTTTAAATACTGTGTGCCTCTCAATACGGTTTAGAAACACCCCTGGCATCTGCTAAATTACCTAAATATGCACTAAATGTTGGTCAATAACGGACGCAATGGTGATATAAAGCTTCATAGGAGTTCCCAGTAAATTAATGTCATGCAGGGTGGAGGAACCATTGGGTGATGAGTCTTTTGGACTCCTCTGTGAGGTATGTGCAAGCTCAAACGTGTACATTTCTAGTGTAAACTCTAGACTCAACTAGACTCAAATCAATCTTACATTACGTTGAGCATGCAATGTTCGTGGAATTAAAAGGAAATCCAGAACTGGCAGCCTTTGGCTTCTTCCACGAGACCAAACATAATCACGCATACCTCAGCTCTATGGTTGGAAAGTTAGTGCACCTCTATTTACAACCAAAAAAAACGTGTAGGGCGACCTGATTGTTTTCTTTTCAAACGAGTTTTGTTGACTCTGTGCCTCACGTGGGATTTTTTGGTTTGTTTTCACCCTCCCCCACATCCCCTTTGCTCTCTCTCTCTCTCTCTCTCCACATCCCCTCTGTAAGATCGCTCACTCAGGTATCTATTTATGTCGGCCACTTCCTAGTTGTTCCAACCTTTGACATGTGGGGCGACAGCAGTTGAAGCGGTAGAGGGTGGTATCTGATCCTGACCTTTGGAACAGCTCCTTCTTCACGGTCCTAATCACCGACTACCACGGTCTCATCAGAAACTGAGTGAGAATTTCCGTTGCAAGGGAAAAAAAAAACCTCAAATCTCCTACGGCTATACTCTAAACATGTGCTGGGAACGTGTTTGTGTGAGGTCTAGAAGGTTCTTTGTTTCCCCTAAAAAAAAGACAACAAAAAACAAAAAAAACAAAGGGGACAGAGGAGTGATGAGTGTGCCAGAATAAGGTTCATTTCCCTTCCCATGTCACGTCTTATAAATACATCAAAAACAGGAAGCCAACAGAACAGGAATCACGGGCAAACTTCTCTTCTAGATAGCAACGCTATATAACTTCCAAATCGTAAACAGATGCAGCACAGGCAGAAGCCAATGAGCGATTTAATAGCTTGTCGTTTTTTTTCCTTCATGCTTTTCTGCTGTTTAGTTAAGTTAAGTTACTCAGCTGCATATCTGTTTAGTAGTCATGATTCCAAAACTACTCACCATCCGCTTTATAAGATACACCATGCTCATACTAGGTTGGACCCCTTGTGCATTCAGAGCGGCCTTATTTTTTTTATAGCCTCATCAAAGTACTGGAAACATTCCTCCGAGATTCTGGTCCATATTATCATGCCAGCATCGTGCAGTCGCTGCACACCTCGAAGCGTTACGTTAGGCACACTGTGCTCATAAAGGCACATGGTCAGCAACAATACTCAGCTAGGCTGTGCTGCTTAAATGTTGGTACAAGGGACCCAAAGTGTGCCGAGAAAATCCAGCGCACCATTACACCACCAGCAACCTTGAACTGTTTATAGGCAAAAAATGAGATGTTAGTCTTAGTTGCCTGGTCTTGGCTGACACTACTGGTACCTGGGGTGATCTTCGGCTGCTGTAGCCCGTCTGCCTCAAGGTTGAGCGTGCGGTACATCAAGAGATGCCCTTGCACATGCACATGCACATGCACATGCACATGCACAAGCTTGCTGCCATGATGACATTTGCGGTCCAACAAGTAACC
>JAUZSV010236445.1:0-12395 GCA_034780495.1 Parotocinclus cesarpintoi
ATGGAACGAATGAGTGAGGAAAGGCTGACAAAGAAGATATATGTTTCAGAGGTGGAGGGAACAAGGAGAAGCGGGAGGCCAAATTTTAGGTGGAAGGATGGAGTGAAAGGGATTTTGAGCGGTCGGGGCCTTAACATGCAGGAGGGTGAAAGTTTCTGGAACCCAGATCTTCTCAATCCATACTTTACCCTTATTTCTTAAGCAAAATGACAAAAAAATGTGAACATTAAGTGGCAACAATTAGCCAAACTCAAGTTAAAAGAGCTCCATTATGAATGATGAACTGCTAGACTTCCATAAATGTTCTTTTTACATTATTACAAAATTCTGTGGAACCCTTAGCTTCTTGGAGCCCTCAGTGAAAGTTATAAACCACTAAGAGGTGTTGACGCTAGTACTACTTCCCGTGGCATACGAGATATGACATCTCTATCAAACATGGTTGTATTTGCTACTAAAGTAACCTGAATTATTTTTTGTTTGTCAGGAATTCCTTGATCCTTTAATGTTTTATTTTGCTACTTACTCTAAGTGAATTCTGTAGTTTAGTATACTAAATGCCATAAAAAAATCCATTCTCTTTCCTCACACTAATTTCAAAACAGTAAATGTCTTTGTAAAGACGTAGTAACTGAGGTTATGTGCTTTTAGCACATAAAAGAATCCATGCTGGCCATCAACTATATACTGCAGTTGTAATTAATCAAATGTTCTTTAAACGTTTTTATCACTTTTAAAAACTTTAATTACATCTGAAATTAGCACATTACTCTGTACTGTACTGGTATTAGTTTTTATCCTCCATTGTGTACTGGTGTTATATTTACTCTCAAGAGTCCATAATGTCTTTATGGGGCACCTTGCTGTTCTGCTGTTCGACTCCTTCACTGTAAATTTCACAGAACTTTCACCACAATGCCCTGGTTTCAGGCTACTGAACGGAAAGGAAGGATGGAGAGAGGTGATGCCAAGAAAATTAAAGAGACAGAAGGGTTTTGATTCCACTCTAAAGGAAACAAAGGGTGAGCCCCCAGATGTGTAAGCAGTGTTCTATACTTGAGCAAATAAAACCATTCGTCGATGTAAAACAGCTGATCACAAGAAAAATAATTATAGCACCTATACAAAACTCCCAGCTTTTGGAAATCAAACCCTAAGATGTTGATTACTGGGGGTGTACAGGACAGAGTGAGAGATGGTGATGTCTAACATGTTCATATCATTACACGGTTGAAGTATGGTGTTTTGAAACTGAACAAGGGAAAACAAATGATTCTTAAAAGGGGACATAAGGAAAAAATTTCATTCCAGTACTATCAAATTTTACAAGGTTTCTGATTCCCCAATTTGAAATGCTGTGCAGGCCCAAACTGAGAGAGGAAATACGATCAGTACAAGAAAGAGAACAGGTATTAAAGGGAGAAAGGAAGGTAAAGTGGAATCATCAGCATAAGAGTGAAGCAGGAGTGAAGATCATTTACCGAGAGAAGAAGCAGAGTAGGTGATAGGAGAGAACCCTAAAGAATACCACTATTGACAGGAAAAGTGGGGGAAGTCACTCCACTGATGACGTTATGGAACAGCCCAAGAAAAAACTATGCATTAAAGAATGGAAAGAAATTACAAAGCAATTACTTATGCCATACCCTGTCAAATATTTTGGAAATGCTGAGGGCTACAACCAAAGTTTCACCAAAATCCTTGAGAGGAGTTGGACCAGGGGTGAGTCACATGTGAAAGATCATCAGTAGTCCTAGCACTGCAAAATCAAAATCCATACTGGTGATCTGAAAGAAGGGAATGGGATTCTAAGTGTCTAAGAAAGTGAGAGTTTGGATAATTTCATAGCCTTTGGAGATAGCTGACGTGAAAACAATGGGGCAGTACTTGGAGGGGTAAGAACATCTCCTTCCTTATGGATGGGATGCACCAAGACATGATTCCAAGAATATGGGAAAGTCTGGGATTTTAGACAGGCAAAGTATCACACCTGATGAATATCCAACTGAGTTCCACCTTGTCTTTAAGTTTCTTTGATTGCCTAAGTACTTCCTGTTTTTTAAATGACTCAAAGTCAAATGCAACTATAACTGGCCAACCCCTTGTATCCAGATTATAAACACCAATTCTTCTAGATTCTTTATAACAGAAACTGTGAAAAGCAATTCTACAGCCTCCAGTAATCTTTTAATGAACATTCCTTCTTCCTTTTCCCTTTCTCCTTCATCTAGTGTATGATCTTTGAAACCATACCTGATCAGTGACTTATATATACCAACCTGCTTTATTTTACATACATAAGTTACTGATTAGGTTGATTCACAGATATATGTGTATGAGAAATGATGGAAGAAAAGAGCAAAAGTGTTTGATAAACTATGTGGCAGCAGATGAAAGGCTGAGAACAGTTGTGTGGGATGTGAGAAGATTTTTTGGAGATTCTGAACATTTTGAAGTTCTTGTGGAGGTGAGGATCAGGGAAAAGTAGGGTATGGCACAAGGAAGAATGAAGGTAAAAGTGCTAGTAAGCAAGAAGATGAATCAGAAATAATGAGAGGAGAACAATGAAAGAAGGGTGACAGAAAGATTAAATGAAAGCACAGTAAACGTAGGGATGTACCCATGTGTGAATGAGGTGTTTAAAGCTTTTAAAAGAAAGTCTGTTAAAGGTTGTAGCATTATGAACTGGACACCAGGTTGTAACATATAAGAATAAAAAGGGAAATGCATGGTGGATGAATGCTGTAGGAGAGACGAAAAAGGCATGTGGTAACTTGCTCAAAATGAATGTACCAGTGGAAGTTCAGCAGAGAAGGAGGGAAGAAAACAGGATGTGTTAGCAGAATGTTCAAAGAAGCTGACAGAGTAAAACACTGAAAGTTTAGATGAAGATTTTGGAAAATGTGGATGAAATGTCTACGGACAATAAAAAATTGTATTGGAAGGTGAAAAAGGAAGGAGGTGGATGTCAGGGTGGAAATGTAAATGTGAGAAGTAAGGATAGGGAGTTGCTGAGTCAAAAGAAGGAAGTGAAAGGAAGATGGAAAGAGTATTTTGAAGACCTGCTGAATGTGGGAGACGGTTAAGCAGCAGATGTTACATGCATGGGTATGGAGATTGGAAGGTAAAGGAAACAAGTGCAGGGGCAACAGAGAGAAGGGAGGTAAAATGGGTGATAATGAGGCTGAAGGTAGAAAAGGCACCTGGAGTGGATGGGACTATAGCTAAAAAGCTGAAGTATGGAGGAGGTGTGACAGACTGGATGCATTTGATACATATAATTTAGCATGGAAACAGAGAGTTGTGCCTGAGGATTGGGTTGCAAGCTGTTACTGTTCCTTTATTCAAAGGAAAAGATGTCAAGAATGTATGTAGCAATTATAAGGGAATAAATCTATTAAGTACACCATGAAAAGTGTATGCTAGACTGGTGATTGATAAAGTGATGAAAGTGAAAAAATGCAGAAAAAGTGGGAAGGAAAGGGGTTTTAGCTAAGAAAGACACGTGGATCAAATTTGTCTAGTGAGAACGAATGTGACAAGTCTTTAGCTAAAGGAAGATGATGCATGTAGCTTTTATAAATTTAGAAAAAGTGTACAGCAGAGTCAAAAGGAATGCTTTATGGGATATGTTAAGGATATATGGGTAGGGGAACAACTGTTGAATGGTGTAAAAGCCTTCTACTGAGGGGTAAATGAAAGTGTAAGAGTGGATAGAGACCTAAGCACAAGTTTCAGTATATATGTAGGTGTGAGGCAGGACTGTGTGACTTCACATTGACTTTTTGACATAAAGATGGATTGAGCAATAAAAGAGATGAAAGCAAAACTAGCGAAAGGGGGTGCAAAGATGGTGCATGGTGGTGAGGTATGGTGGCTAGTAACAAGCCTGTTTTCGGATGATACTATGTTATTTGCTGCAAGTGAAGAGGAGTTGCAGATGGTTATAAGCGTGTGTGTTTTATGATGTTTGTGAGCATAGGCAACTGAAGGTAAACTTGAGTAACAGTAAAGTAATGGTGTTTGTCTGAAAGAAAATAGAGGGAAAGTATACATTTCACAAAGCTCTACAGAGTAAGAAAAGAAAGTACTAAACTTTGTTTAGATATGGGGGAGAAAGACTGGAAAAGATGACAGAATTTAGGTACTTGGGAGCTATCATGGGTAAGTTTGGTGATATGGAAGGAGAGATAAGGGAGAGAGCAGAACAAGGTAGAAGAGTTTTTGGGCAGAGGTGTAAGTTTGGATGTGAAGATTGGATTTAAGGACAGCATAGTCCTCTTCATACTGACTTGTACAGCTGAAGCATGGATGGAATGAGTCACAGAGGTCAAGAATCCAGGCTGTGGGAATGAGCTACTTGAAAGGGACATGTGGTATGAATGAAAAAACGAATGAGACAATGTACGACAGATTTGGTAGGGCAGGGAATACAAAGGGAATGAATTGTGGAGTGGTGGAGTGAGTGAAATGGAATCTTTGAGGTCGTTTGGGCATGGTGTGAGAGGAAAACCACCTGCGACATGGGGAAATAAAGTGGAAGAGTACTGAAGTGAGAGAAATAGTGGAAGAATGAGAGAAATAGTGTTTGTGAAGGAGGCATATAAGAACAGGGATAAATGGAGACCACTTTAGCCATTGCCATTCCCTTGATGGGAGTTCCTGGGGGGAATGGGTATCAGAGATATAGATAGACAGAATTAAGTTCTGGGATAACTTTTGCATGATCCTCCTGCAAATCCTAGTATTACTCAAGTTCACTTCATTCTAAGGATTTGCTGTCGCTTTTGATCCTAATTATCTATCACCATTACCAATTATCGGTAATTTCACTTCATCTAAATAATCTAATACTGTAAATGACTAGGATAGCCTGCAACTGTCCCCGCATGACAAGTGACTGGGACATGAATATCGACAATCAAGGTACGAGTGGCCGCAATGTTTACTAATGCTGCATTCAGCAATGTCTAAGCAACGCTGCCACACATCCTGTGGAGGTGATTAACTGGGCGACCTTGTCAATTAGGGTACCAATGGTGGTGTATATCTGGTGCCCAAACAGGGACTTCTCAGAATGAGTGACGCTGTTGGATTTCGGAATTTACAGTGTCATGATGAGTATTACTGAATTAACTGAGGCTAGCAGCTGCATTATGTGGTAGAGTGAACACTGGTCTCCAATAGGGGTCTTTTGAAGTGCAGTGCAGGAGACAGTGAACTTTACTGCCCCAAGCTAGCAACAAGCCAAGATATATATCTCTGTATTATATATACGTGGTGTTACAAAAAATTTCTGAAACTAGTTCCATAGCACACCAACAGATGGCAGAGTGGCGATGTGCATGCTGTGACGGTTGGGCGTAACTCCCATCAATCAGTCTCCTGAGTGGAGTCATTCTGTGAACATCGTGTGTTGTTCTATGGAAATTTTTTGACCATATGCACATGCACATTTGCAATTTCATCATGGACAGCAAACTAGAGCAGGGAGCAAACATCAAATTCTGCGTCAAACTCGGTAAATCTGTAACTGAGACCTTTGACATGATTCGTCATGTGTATGGCAATGAAGGAATGAGTTGTGCGAGGCGTTTCAAGTGGCACACATGATTCAAAAGCGGCAGAACCTCACTGAATGACGACTAGAGGTCTAGGTGACTTTCCACGAGCTCAACCCCTGAAAATGTCGTAACAATTTGGTGACTTGTGCATGAGGATTGTCGGAGATCCATTAGGGACACTGCTGCCATCATTGATGTGTCATACGAAGCAGTGCAAGCAATCCTAATGTCAGATTTGAACATGCAACGCATTGCTGCAAAGTTCGTGTCCCGGTTTCTAACTCCCGATCAGAAGGAGCACCATGCCAAGGTCTACGGGTATGACCCGCAGACCAAACAACAGTCTTTGCAGTGGAAGAACCTAAAATCTCCATGACCGAAGAAGGCCAGGCAGGTCCACAGTGTGACCAAGAGCATGCTCATCGCTTTCTTCGACATTTGTGGGGTTGTTCACCGTGAATTTGTCCCCAATGGCCAGACCATAAGCAGCCAAATCTACTGCAATGTTCTAAGGTGCCCGAGGGAGGACATTCGGCAGAAATGGCCTGAAATGTGGCACAAGAGCAATTGGATGCTTCATGACGACAATGTACCCTCTCATTGAGCTCTCGTAACTCATAAATTTCTCGGCCACAACAGCAGAGTGACCCTACCACACCTGCCCTACTCACCAGATTTGGCACCTTGCGACTTCTTTCTTTTCCCGAAGATGAAGTTTCAGCTGAAGGAATGCTGTTTTGACACCATGGAGGAGATCAAGCAAGAATCGCTGAAGGTGCTAGACACGCTTCGAGAACAAGACTTCCAGAAAGCCTTCCAGCAGTGGCAACGGTGCTGGGAGCACTGTATGGCTGACAAAGGGGTCTGTTATGAAGGGGATGGTGTCCAACCTTGAATCAAGTGAGTACTTTGTTGTACACAGGCCTAGTTTTAGAACTTTTTGATAGCACCCATAAGTGTAATGGCCAACTAAAAACCAACATGAATTAGCACCTAAAGTCAGCTAGGGAACTGGGATATACAAGTGAAGAGGCCATTGATTGGATTACAGTGCACATGAACCTAAAATGTCAAGAGAGAAAGGAGCAATGTGATGCCCTGCAGAAAAATAAGCAAGAAATGTTATAGTTGAAAACAACAATATAAGACACCCTTTGAGCTCTTAGAAACAAAGTACCAATTTCCGGCTCACATGAATCTGAAACTACATGCCAATCCTCCTCCATCCAACTCAATTTCCAATTTTTCCAAACTGCCAATGTTCAAGGAAACTCACAAGATTGAGGTCTTTATAAATAAATTAAAGAATCAAGCTCTGGGCTACAAACTTGACGACAGGACAAAGATGTGTTTCCAGATCCTGTTCGAAGGTAAGGCAGAATAAGCATTAGACTGTATGAAAGGATGATCATATCATATAACACCATGAAAAAGGCTTTGCTTGAGGGTTAATATACTACTGCAGATTAGGCAAAAGAGCTGTTCTTCACTGCCTCCCTCAATGAAGACAAGATCAGTAGTCAGTTTAAAGGGCACCCCCCTCATACTATGATGCACTGAATGGTTCAGGAGAGCACAGGCCAATGAAACTTTGGGGTCTGCAGATTGCTCTAAATGTACCATATAGAGAAATCCTTTCCTAAGGGTCTAGCGGCCACCCATTTAATACACACACAAAGCGAAGACCTCTTGAGAAATGGTGGACAAGGCCAACACATATTTACCCAGAGAAAGTTACTCTACACAAGGAAGAGATAAAACTTCTGGAGGTCATCCTCTTAAAAACAGAAGAACCTTTCAATATGAATGACCTTCAACTAGAAGAACCATTAACCTCAACAACCGATGACCCAGATGAACCATCCATCATGGCCACACTCCACAGTTACTGCCCAGCCAAGATCGAAGGACAAGAAATCATGCAACATTTGTATGAAAGATAGCCACAACACTGACAAGTGCTGGTATTAAAGGGTGCAGCATACCATCAACATCGTTCAGATGACACTTAAGGGCAAAGACGATCACCAGTCACCTCCTGATGGCGCTGATGGCAATTCATCAGATGAGGACCTACTGATGGGTAAACTGGACAATAACCTCAAAATAGAGAAGGAAAGTTGAAGGAGAGACAGTAGCAAAGATGTGAGATAAAAGTGCTTAAATACTGCATGGCTGCCTGGAGACTTGTAAAACCAGAGCAAAAAACAGAGAGGATCATAGTGTCAAGAGCATTTGACAATGATTTCGAGCATGAGTATCCTGAAGCCAGCACTAGATGTGACACACCATTTCTCTAAGGAAAGGTTCTCACTGCAGTGTGTGACACTATGACTCATAAATTTATCATTGGTGGGTAATGTTCCATGGGCTGCCAAGATGAAAGCCATTCAACTGCCACAAATATCTGCAGCAGGTACCACTAGGGCCAAAGCAGCTGAATCTGTTAAGAAACCAGTCCCTCTCCAAGAAGCAACACCAAGTGATCCCACCTAAGGGACCGACATCAATGCTCATCAACAAGCAAGTAACAAACTAACCAAGGTTCACCAGTATGTCGATCTAAAAAAACTCTTTCAGAAGGGAGAAAGAACAATTCAGTTCATGGAGAAGCATGTAAGAATTTACCAATGTCACTTCAGCATCAGGATAAGTTGAACTTCAGCTGGTAGTGCCAGCAAAAAATCATTCCACTGTCCTCAAGATGGAATATGAGTTAGCTCTGAGTGGACACATGGGACACCAAAAAATCTTTCACCATGTCCAGGTATTGTTCTTCTGGCTGAACAAGGGTCAAGATATCCTGAGGATGTGCCCAGTGAGCACTTCAACCCTTACTAGTCATCTGTGAACCTTTTGAGTGAGTAGCACTTGCTCTAATGGAACCCATTAACCCACAAGCTACCAACAGCTCCATGTATATATTAACTTAAGTAGGCTTCACCACCAGATGGTCAGAGGTATTATAGTAAAAGTGCTTATCCAGATATTGCGTGTGTAGGAATCCTAAAAATTGCTTAGTAACAGCAGTTCACAATTTACAAATGGATGAAGTATACTGGCTTCCTTCAATCGAAGGATTAAAGGCTACACCCTATCACCCCTTAACCAATGGTCTCTGTGGGTATCAGGAGGGTTAAAGACATCTGCTTCATGAGCCAGCACTTCAGTGGTTGTCAAGTTGTACTCCTCTGACCCCAGTAGCTGTCTTTTCTTTCTGCCTCACTAACATGTGGACTACTGGCATTCTGTCCATAACATACAATCTCTCCCTGTCATATGTAACATTTGACAACACTTGACTCACTCGGCTCATTCCTCATAACTCTAGATTTTTTTTGTGGTGAATACTATGTGCTAGCCCTTCCTTTTGGCAAAGTGGTAGGAGCAGCAGATAGTAGTAGTAAGTAGGAACATTTAGGCAGGATTATTAATAGAAACATTAGGTAGAAGCAGTGGGTAGGAGCATTAGATAGAAGTAGTCGTTTAGAACATTAGGTAGGAGCCTCAGCAAACACTGTCCTAGACATGCCCTCTGCCAGAGGCCTGTTAAGGGTGTGGCACTGAAGGCTAAGAAGCAGCACAGGAGTTCTTTAGTTATGGAGTCTCTGTTGCCATGGCCACCCCTCTAAGGGAGTTCCAGTTGGAACAGGCAAAAGAAGAAGAAGAAGAAGAAGAAGAAGAAGAAGAGGAGGAAGCAAGCAGGTGCTGAGCAACCAAATGAGTGGCCAAGATAAATAGCATTGCTCCTATTTGCTTATGGGGAGGAACCCCAAAGCAGTAAAATTCTCACCCTTGGGATTACTGTATGGAAGGGCAGTGAGAGGACCATTACAAGTTCTGTGCAAGTTATGGGGCAATGAAGTTTCTTCATCAAGGTCAGGATGATGTATCAGTACATTCTCGATCTAGAATTGCATCTCTGAAAAACATGCGAGCTTGCAAAGAAAGAGGTACTGAAGGCAAAGGAAGTCCATAAAAAGTACTGCAGTCAGAAGGCCACGCTACATATGTTGCAGGTTGGAGATTTGTGCTTAGTCCTACTTCCTATGAACAGAAACAAGCTACTTGTTCTGTGGAAGGGACCATACTCAGTGGAGTCATGCCCCTCAAACATCAACTGTATTATCTACATGGGAAAGCAACAAAAAATGGTTTTACAAAAACATGCTGAAAAAGTACAATGAGCTGCAAGATGTCAGCAGCTGAACAGAACGGTACAACTGCCTAGAACCAGCACTGCAGCACGACAGGATCATAAGAGAATATCAGAGCCACCATTGTGACTGCAATGACTGTGGCCACAAAAAAGGTAGGGCAACCCTACGTACCTTACTCAGGCTGAAGCATGACAAGCCCAGATGTAACCATTGACGATCAGCTAAGCAAACATCCAAAACAACAGATTTTGGAAATTCCCTGAGAGAGTGAAAATATCTACTCAGACTTGCTTTAGGTTGCATCTATGGAGCAACATAAGACCGAGCAAAACAACAAGATAACAGCAAGGTCCAAAACTTATACCATCCCTCTGAAGCCACTAGAAACTGCAGAGAACGAGGTTGCAGCCATGGAAAAAGCAGGTATCCTCAAGCCACCTGCAGTACCCTACTGCAGTCCTATGGTCCAGGTGGACAAGAAGGATAAAGGCAGGCGATATATATCTGTTGTGACTTCAGGAAACTGATCACCATCACTAAGTTCGATGCCAAACCAATGTCGGACCAAGAAATCTTACTAAGTAGGATGAGCAACTTTAAAATCTTCACCAAGATGGATATGGTCAAGGGATTCGTCCAAATTCCACTGCACCCTCAAAGTTGTAAGCTAACCACTATCAGCCCCCTAAAGGGTCTGTATCACAACTGTGTACTAATTTTTAGTTTAACAAACTCCCCAGGAGTTTTTATCCAAAAAATGATGAAAATTTTGGGCGACATGGTGTTTGCAAAAAAAAAAAAAAAAACCTTGTCTAACCCTATATGTATTCAAAGGCGATACACGGTTAAGGTTTATTGCGCATAAAGCATATGACGCTCTCAGGGTGTAATCATCATACATATAGTCACTCAGACTAGTGTATCTAACAGTATGAGCACCAGCAACCAGCCTTAGGCTATATTTTGGAAATGATTTTCTTTCTTTACTTCTGGATGCCATTTCATATTAGGAATTATGCATCTGGTTGCTGTATTTCTTCCACCTCTACTGGAAGATGGTTGGCTCTTACCTTCTAAGGAGGAAAAAGGCAGAATTCTCATCTGGAAGCAAGATAATGTGGGTAAATGTGAGACTTCTATGTGTAGTGAGTGCTCAGAAAGCATGATCAGTAGGCTGCTTGCCAGTGCTCATGACCTCCCTTACAATGTCAACCTACCACCAAAACCTATCCCTGGTCAACCAAGGAAGACTTCTAAATCTACAGAAAACTATGATGTGAAGTAGGGAAGTAACCCTGCATTTCAGCTGTTGAACTTATGAAAAGAACGAGAAAGGTGGGAGATGGGCAGATTAGAAAGGGTAGTGAGTGGTGGGATGAAGAAGTAAAGTTGTTAATGAAAGAGAAAAAAAGAGGCATTTGGACGATACTTACTAGGAAGGAGTGCAAATGACTGGGAGATGTATAAGAGAAAGTGGGAAGAGGTCAAGAGGTAGGTGCAAAGGTTGAAAAAGATGGCAGATGAGAGTTGGAGTGCGAGAGTTTCATTCAACTTTAGGGAGAATAAAAAGATGTTTTGGAAAGAGGTAAATAATGTGCAGAAGAAAAGAGAACAAATAGGAACAACAGTGAAGGGGGCAAGAGGGGGAAGTGATAACAGGTAGTGATGGAGTGAGGGGGAGATGGACTGAGAATTTTGAAGGATTTTTAAATATATTTGACGATAGAGTGGCAGATGTAGAGTGTATTGTTTGGGGTGGTGTGCAAAGAGAGAGAGTCAGGGAGAGTGGTTTGGTGGAGAGAGAGGTGGTGGTGAAAGCCTTATGAAAGATAAAATCCAGCAAGGCAGCGGGATTGGAAGGTACGACAGTAGAATATATTAAGAAAGGGGGTGACTATGTTGTTGATTGGTTGGTAAGAATATTCAATTTATGTATCGATCATGATGAAATGCCAGAGGATTCGCAGAATGCATGTATAGTGCCACTGTACAAAGGCAAAGGAGACAGAGGTGAGTGTTCATACTACAGAGGTATAAGTTTGTTGAGTATTTCTGGAAAACTGTACGGAAGGGTATTGATTGAGAGGGTGAAGGCATGTACAGAGTATCAGACTGGGGAGAAGCAGTGTGGTTTTACAGGCAGTAGAGGATGTGTAGATCAGGTGCTTACTTTGAAGAATGTATGTGAGAAGTACTTAAAAAAACAGATGGATTTGTATGCAGCATTAATGGATCTAAAGAAGGCATATGATAAGGTTGACAGAGATACTTTGTGGAAGGTGTTTAGAATGTATGGTGTGAGAGGTAAGCTGCTAGAAGCAGTGAAAAGTTTTTAGTAAGGGTGTAAGGCATGTGTATGTGTAGGAAAAGAGCTAAGCTGCTACAAGCAGTGAAAAGTTTTTAGTAAGGGTGTAAGGCATGTGTATGTGTAGGAAAAGAGGAGAGCGGTTGGTTCCCTATGAAAGTTGGTCTGCAGCAGGGGTGTGTGATGTCTCCTTAGTTGTTCATTATTATTTTTTTCTTATGTTGAAGGCTCCAGTCACGGACAAAAGTCCACATCAAGGATGGGCCCTAATTGAATGAAATATAGAGAAAATTGAGAAAGGGGGAAAACAGACAGGGAAAGTATTTACAAATTTTTGAGAAAGTGAAAAACCTGTCTCTTAAAATG
>JAUZSV010236544.1:0-12394 GCA_034780495.1 Parotocinclus cesarpintoi
AATAACATTACACGTATTTAATAGGATTTGTTTCGGTACTTTAGGATTTGGTCCAAATAAGCAGCTGGTCCCATTAAGCAGTGGTCCTATTAACTGGAATCGACTATATATGGAATTTATATGGAATTTCACATACCAAAATCATATCCAATTTCTGAATATTGGCAGATGTAACATATTTGAAACATAACATTATTTTCCTGCTAATTTTTAAGAATAATATTTCTCGGCCAATTGCCATACTGACTGTTTATTTTTAGCTTCCTTTCAGCTTCAGGTTCTTTATTCTTTGTGGAGTATTAGCCTTCTAATCATCAGTAGTCTGGACGGAGTGTCAGCCTATCTTTCAGAACTGGGATACGGCCAATTATGTGTTCAAACCAGCTGAAAATCTCTGCCAGGACTCAAACCTGGGTCATTGCAGCGTTGGACTAATTATTTGTTTCTTTAGGTCCACTTAAAGGTCAAATCTCCCTAAAACCAGCTTCATGTCTTGGTCTGGATGAAGGCAATCAGGAGGATTGGTGCTCGGTTAATAGACGAAGACCTGGTGTGCGAACGTGGCCTCTGATTGTGTCCTGTTTCAGTTAGCTAACGGCAGTCCTTAGCAGGATGCAACTACTATCACAGATAGATTGATCAACAGAGAAATTGATCAACTTTTCCCTAATTTAATAAAATCATATGATGGACAAAATAATGGTAAAATTCATTACGCACTCTTAGTTCCTTCCTTGTTTTGGGTGATTCTTATGCAGGGGCACATAATAAAAGTTTTTATCCACCACATTTCTGCGCATTTTGTAAAAAAAAACAGAATGGTAAAAAGTCCAAAATTCAAGAGAATATAGCTTAAGCCAAATAACAATAAAATGGTGATGGAAACAGATTTAACCAATGATTAAGCTGTTACATGTAAGGTAATTGTTAAAGACAGCCCAGTTTTCAATGGGCTGGTGGCCGGTGGTCCCGACAGATTCAATGGGCACAGGTGGTCAGTGGTCCCGACAGATGACCCAATCATGGCCAAATCATTATAATTACATTAACAAATGTATGGTGCCCACCGTCACGGTGTGTTTATTTCTGGTTCTCTCCCTTTAGCTATGCTGCTATAGTTAGTGCTGCCTAACTACATTTTTTCTTTTCTCTCAGAGCTGATGTTCTAGTGCCAGTTCCGGAACCACGCGCTTGGAGGTTCTTCCGGCTCGGCGTTACTCTGCTGATCTCCATCAACAGAAACCAGTCCCACCAGAGTGAAGTAACTCCTTCCATCTGTTGGACATTGTGCCTCCAAGGACCTTCCACTGAGGACTCATTTTATAATCTAGTTGATTTATTTTATTAGTAATTAAAAATGTATTATTAATTTGTTATTTATTTAAATTATTTACCTAATAAAGCGCCAGTCGGGGCAGACGTGCAGAAAACACGGTTTTGGGACGTCTCTTAAATGGCGAGGCACGGAGGTAGTCCAAGCGCCAGGAAGCGAGCGTGAGCTCGAATGTGCATGCAATTAAATGAAAGCCTTGCCGGGACACGTCTTATAGAGTGCATGTTGCCCGGTGGCTACTCTAGCCAGGGCATATCTCGAGTCAGCAGCCGACTAGAGTCAGACTCAAGAGACGCAAAAGCGCCAGAGCGCCGGGACGCCATGCCGGGACGCGTATACTTCTAATGCTCTACCGGGTGGCTGAGTACAGAAAACGTTAAAGCGCACGTAGCGTGGGGGGGGTTTGGGGCGAAGAAATCGCGGAAGTGGCCATAGCACACAAAGGCGAACATATAAGCTCGGGGCGTGCTTGTAGCACGAGTGAATAACACGTAAAAAGCGCAGAAGCGCAAGAACACAGGAATTAACTCGGGTGTGCAAGAAGTGCGAGTGCGAACGTGCCAGAGAGCGAGCGTGAGCTCGGAAGCGAAGAAGCCAGACCGGGGCGCGTCCTATTCAGGACGAACACCTCGGATGGAGTGAAGCTAGGAAGGTGCTGATGACGAAAGAGCACAAGCTCAGAGAGCGTTCAAGGAGCGCACGAGTACGGGATGGGAAAACCCTCAAAGTGCCCCTAACAAACTAAATACCTCAGGGTTACCCATCCATGCACGCCCATTGGCCCTAAAAAGCCCCCGGACGTTACAACTATCTGTAGGGAACGCGGAAGGGCGCAAGGGCGTCGTTGGTCAGACGCGCGAACCGAACGGAGATGGAATCCCGGTGGAATAACGATGACCTGGCCCTGAACAGCTCTAAAACCACACCTTTATAGGACGTGAAGCAGCTGTTTGGGATCAGGACATAATTACGATAATGGATAGATAGGCCGCCTCACCGATATCTCTGTAATGGCGACCGGCGAGGACGACTGAACGCAACAGGGGAAGGTAGGAACCCTAACAATTTAATATACTTTAAAGTATTTATTTAATTAACATCTAGGCCATCTATGGAGGATGGGTCCCCTATTGAGTCTTGGTCCTCACGAGGTTTCTTCCTACCACTTTCAGGGAGTTTTTCCTTTTCGCTGTCGCCCTAGGCTTGTTCAACTTGGAATTGGCCTTTTAAGATAATATAATATTGTTAATCTGCTTTGAGACAATCCACCATGTAAAAAGCGCTATATAAATCAAATTGAATTGAATTTAATTTCACCCCTAGTTACGTGGGCCACTATCTGACTCTCTGAACTGCAAGGAACACAGCCATAAAAAGATCGTAAATGTCTATAAAGATTATTCTGCTCAAAGCAAATGAGTTAAATCCCTCCATTTTTGCTTATTTCGATTCTTTGCATTTTTTAAGCCACAATTTTGGCAAATGCGTGTGACATTTGCCAAATGTTTGGATGGAATCCCGGCTGCTGAGCTTCCAATCGTTTCCTCTTTGCTGATGTTGGAGAGAAAAATCACTGCAACTTTGTAGTCGTTCCTTGTCTTCTTTGGAACTCTGTTAGTTGCCTCTTGTTGCTTTTAAGTGACGTATTCAAGATTGCTTTGTTATATCCGAGAGCTAATTAATATTATTTGCAGGACACACTGGTTAGTGTGTGCGGATGCAGAGTGCGAGCGCGCCAATGGAAGGCGAGGGCCAGTCTCCTCTCCACGCGTTGCTCCCTCCTCCTCCTCCTCCTTCTCCTCTGCGCTCCAGTTCCTCTCTCTCTCTCCGCAACACGTCCCCCCCTCTCTCTCGGTACATGGCGCAGCAGAGGCGCGCGATCCGGTTGCTTCGTGCCCGGGCTTTTGGTTTGCTCGCAGATTTGGATGTAACCGAGCCTCTATCCGCCTCTAGATCCAGCGTTTAGTCCTTCAGCTTATCCATCCATCCCGTGCACATCTGTTTCTCCCCACCTCCATCCATCCGTTCATTCACGCTCTGCTCCATGTCGAGCAATGCCGCACGCGGATGCCGCCGTTCTCGGGTTTGGAGGACATTTACGGGGCGCTAGGATCCATCTATGGATGCTGGGGATGGAAATTTTAGGACGAGAGGAAAGAATTTCAGACGGGTCTTGTGTTTCTTTCAGTTTGTCGTTTATATGCATGCTGGCTCTTTGATTGGTTCATTCATAGGTAGGTTGCTTTGCTTTGCTTGCTTGGTTTCTCGTGCGCCTGCACCATACATATGTTCCAGCTGCTTATTCTGAGCCTTACCACTTAGATCCATACACCAATCCATAATCTTACCTGTAATCTGCCCTTCATTGGCATACTAAGCAAGGTGTGTTGACTGATCCTGATCCTGCTGCTCTTCACAGCCACACTTGTTGTCATGCATTTCAGTTTGGGCTAGATTTCGACCCCTGAGGTTGCTCAAGCAGGTCTCCATCCACATTAAGCGTTAATGCATTTAACACTTTCATACATCATAGAGTTTAGATGCTTTAAAGGTCCGGTAAGCATTTCGAATAATACATCAGTCGGTCGAACGGTGCTTCTTTAGAACGTTCAACATTCCGTAAACGAGCCGGCACAAGGCTCCCTGATTTCTCCCCTAATCAGACCCCCACACAAACGCAACCATAAGGTTCCCGGTGCGTCCTCCTCCTCCTTCCCCCTCCTTCCGTTCCAACCTGTCCCATTTTTTTAGTTCGCTCCACTCCCGGCCATTCTCCAATATTTATTTCCTGTACGTGAAGAAGAAAGGGGGTGCCCCCATCGTGCAATGCGGCAGCATGGGCGCCTTTGACCGAGGCGTGCAGATGCTGCTGAGCACGGTGGGTGCCTTCGCCGCGTTCAGCCTCATGACCATAGCCGTGGGCACGGACTACTGGCTGTACTCGCGTGGCGTCTGCAAGATCAAGACCAGTGGTGAGAACGAGACCAGCAAGAAGAACGAGGAGGTCATGACCCACTCGGGTCTGTGGAGAACGTGCTGCCTGGAGGGTAAGATGCTTTTTTTGTTCCATCTGTGGTCCTGAAAAACTTCTGTTCATGGTCCTGACTGTTGCCCGACCAGACACATTCATGTAGGGCCAACACAGAGCGACGCCTCCACTGGTCCACCTCGAGGCTGTCTTGGTCTTGTATGCAGTAACTGTCATGATGTTCGTAAAAGAGACATAACCTGAGAAGCGGGACATGAAGGTACATTTGGAGATAATGTGAATTAAGTACCTAAATGAAGGGAGAAGCTTTTATTCATTAGGTACAACTGGCAGAAAGAGGCATCAGAAGATATACTGTGGGCATAAAGGGGTGCACATGGTCAGCAACCTAGGAATACCCAGCAAACCTGTGTGGAACATCAGCAGGGTGAACCGGCGCTATAAAGTGGGAGGGAAAATGAGACTCATCATGCCAGGCAACAGTGCCCTTTTCTTAGCTCACAGGAGGGCACCCGATTTGGACAATCCCAGTAGATCAGCAGTTTCTGAAATGCTTACACGTAATCACCCTTCTTGCCGATTCTGGTGCTCGGTTTGATTCAGTACTGATCTGCTACTCTGTGATTGGCTGATTAGACATTTTTGTTAACGAGCAGTGGAACAGGTGTGGCCGGTGACTGTATATTAGGATTTACAAATCATGTCAGGCACACGGGGATCTATCCTTTTGGGGTCAGAAGAAACCTAAGCAGACATGAGAAGAACATACCAAACTCCACATAGACAGGAGTCAGAGCTGAACCCTGTGACTCTGCAGCTGGGCAGCGCTATTTTGTTGTCAATAATGTCATCGTTTGTGCGATGATGGAAGGACAGATGTTGAAGAAGTTTTTGGCTTTTAGGGGTCAATCTGACATAAGGATGGAAAACTTTGAGCAGATGTTAAGATGCAGATGTGGTCAAAGTCAATGAGGACTTGTGTTTTAAGTGTGTATACATAAAAGCCCTCCCACTGTTGCACAGAGACAAGTTTTAGACCAATCAGCCAATCACACGGCAGGATTTACTGTAGGTACGAAGACATGATCAAGAGAAGCAGCAGAAAGGAAAAGAAAGGTGATCTGAGTGACTTTGAACGTGGTATATGGTACGGGATTGTGGTATCCTAGCGGTTAAGGCACTGGACTCTGGACCTGAAGGTCCTGAGTTCAAATCCCACCTCAGCCAAGCTGCCACAGTTGGGTCCTTAAGCAAGGCCCTTAACCCACCATTGCTTGAACTGTAAGAATATATCAGTTGTAAGTCGCTCTGGATAAGGGCGTCTGCTAAATTCCGTAAATGTACAATGTTGATGCTTTCATTTCAGCAACTTCTGATCTCCTGGGATTTTCCTCCCACTGTTCCGCCTTTAGGTTTTTACAGAGAATGGTGCGAAAAAGAGAAGATATCCAGTGACAACCAAAGAGTCAATATACCACGTTGATGCCCAGATGGAAAGATAACAGCTTAGATCCGAGGTATGCAAAAGAGCCCCTCTGAACAAATATGTCCAAACTTGGAGCAGATGGGCTACAGCAGCAGAAGATCACACCGGATATCAGCTAAGACCAGGCAACCGAGGCTACAATTCAAAATTGGACATTACATAATTGGAAAAACATCTCCTGGTCTGATCAGTCTCGATTGCCGCTTTGGCATAAAGAACAGGAAAGCACGGATCCATCCTGATTTCTACTTGTGCCCCTTAATACCAGCTGAGCATCGCTGGGCATTGAGGTTCATGGACATGTATACCTCCATAGATTTGTAGCTGAGCTCTAAAAAGTTAGAGGAATAAGTTGAAGCTCAGTAGCTCAGTAACTCAGTAACGTGTGTGAGCTGCACCGAGCTTCATGAGCTGTAAATCTGTGAGGTCAGAGGCTCAGACGGTGAGATGCTGGAGGTGAAGCAGATTTACAGCCCAGTGTTAGACTAATCTTTCCCCGGAGCGGTCCGAGGAGAGCGAGGCAAGGGGGGAAACACCAGCGCAGCAATATCACTAACGCTTCAAATATTTAAGAGCTTCTCCTGAATGTAATAAACGCCTCCCACGCATTTATTCTAATTATCTGAACAAACAACGTGCGCATGTGTGATATAAGGCTCGTAAAATCCCCTGACTAGGCAAGTTATGGTACAAAAGTTTCATCCAAAGCTCACAATCATCATCACAATGCAGCAAAGCAATATTTTAACACTGATCATCATGGTCGGAGTCATGGTCAGGCGCCAGACTCCCGGAGAATACATGGGTCAGGTGTCAGAGTTTAGTGTTGAGTGTTTTATATCAATTAGTTATTTGTAGTGGGATAAAACGAAACGAAAATGCTGTTTTCTGCCTGCGATTCTCTTTTCTGTCAGCAGATGGTGCAATGGTTCGCTCGTTTCGTTTTTTGTCATTCAGGCAGATTTTAAAAAACACACACGGCAAAATCTCATGTTATAGCACTCCATATTGTGTATTATTGTTTAATTTGGATTCCTAAAACCTCGTTAGATGTTAAAACGAAAAGCATTTACAACAAACATTCTCTACTTCTGCCCAGCGATGGGAGAAACTAAGTTTTCTGACATTTTGGAAACTCATTAAGTCTTTCGAAACTGTGCACCATGGCGACATCCACTGGCCAGATTTGTGCAACTGCTTCAGGACAAAGAATCTAAAATATCTGAATTTGTATAGAGTGCTCTTAATTAAGTAGAGCATTTAAATGACTAATTACTGTTATCCTTGTCCTTTCTAGTTGGTATGGATTAAGTTGGCTTTTGTCATTTATTAGTAACCAGTTATGATACGTAAATATCCTATCATACTATCGTCAGGCTGATGAACGGCCCATATCCCAATCAATGGGCTTGATTTTTTTTTTCCTCCCAGATCAATCCATAGATCGTTTAAACCAACGGACAGGCATTAGGGCAATTAAAACAGAGGGTCAAAAGAGCAAGTGAGGACAAAGAGTGCCCATCAGTCACCGAAAACGCAGGTGCCCGAGGAGGCGATGGGACGAAATGGGAGGAGCTGTAATGATGTTTGGGGTGAAATATGGCCAGCTTTGATTCTAAAGATTTAGACTCGTGTTTTCTTGGGTGATTTAAGTCGCAGGATCAGCTCCAGTAAATCCAGGGTTATATTTCCGACTCCAGCTCTGTCATTTCTCTGGTGGCATTCATTTCTTGCGTTTGTCTTCCTTATTGGTGCTGGAGTGAGTATTTATCGAGCTGCTTTGAAAGGTTTGATCTTCGGCGGTGTAATAAAAATGGAGTAAAATAAATAAGAGCAGATCCGTCATGTCCTGGTGTCCCACTTCAGCCCAGCAAGAGCCAGCTCAGTCAGGTTGCACTTCGACTAAAGGGCACCCAGTGTTAGAATCACAGTTTTAGTGCTGATGGTAATTAGTTGACCAGTCTCCCTGTCCCAGCCTCTGAAAATCACCCCCTGGCATGATTCTACCACCATCGTGCTTCAGTCTAGGGAGGGTATTGGGCAGGTGATAAGTGATGCATGGATTCCTCCAGATATAATGCTTAGAATTGAGGCCAAGAAGTTAATCAGTCCAGCAAATAAATACCCAGCACAGATACTCGTGAATCTGAACCAGCCCCAGCTCAGCACCTGCCTGGCGTGACGCTCCTGTCCCTGATATATTATAGTGAATGTTAAGTGCCTTCTCTATTCAATTAATAAATAAAAAACCCACAACTTTTACTTCCTCTAAAATTGGATTGATATACCGACTAAAAGGTTATTTTTAAATCATGTTTTTGAGAAGGAACAATTTTTTTTAAAAGCCCAAGAATGATAAAAAACACGGAAAACTGACCCAGTTTGACATTTATTTTGAAAAACTTTCCACTGGAGATGCTCTAATCAGATCATCAATCTAAATATATTAATGTTATGAATGCTGAATGAATCAATTTAATCCAAACAGCCAATCCAATGATGGTATGCAACTCTCCCAAGTTTAAAAAGTCATAATTTGGTCAGTCTCCGATTTTATAAAGCTTTCTGTCTCTAGTTTCTAGATAAAGCAGCTGTTTTATCCTCTCACATACCCAATCAATGTGTAGAAATATCTCAGCGATGGAGGAACGGGAGGAACCCATGTCAAAAGCTCAATGTCAAACATCATAGCAAAGCGTCTCAATACTTATGTCCAGGCGAAACATTAGATCTCCTTTATAATAAACTTTCTATAATTATTTTTCTGTGGCATTAATGTAACATTATTCATCTTTATTACTGAGGTTTTCTCCTCCTGATCAATCCTTTATTCCAGCGCTCTCACACACACACACACACACACACACACGCCTCCCTTTAACTCCACACTACTCACAGACGAACAGATTTCCCACACTGCGTCTGTCCATATGTCCATGCTAGCAGAACGGCGGTGTAAAAGGAGGTGTGAAAATGCTAATGTCTGACTAATTGTGCATTGTTTGTCCCCGGTTAAGTTTACTTTGCCACCCTTGTGCCCATTTGGAGGCATGTGCTATAAAGCAAACTCCCCAAACATTTACCTTTAATATAAGTTATTACAAACTGTATGATAAGGAATCGAGTATCGTGGATTCTGCGTCCCAAAGGCTCACAAAACCATTGTTGAGGTTTCTTGGTCGGTCTTGTCGTCCACAGCCCCAGTTTCAGCGCTATGTGTGCTAGTTTCAGTAACAATGCTATGTGAAATTGCTGATCTTTCTGGATGTCGGTTATTGAAGTCTGTTGCTATGATACGACAGAACATTCTGGAATTTCTGTGTTGATAACTTTTGAACCACAAGAGATATTACAAATCGAATTGCACCAATCAATTGATTAAATTCTTCTTTGATATCCTACTTGACCACCTGGCAGCCATCTTCCGGATATAGCCTGATATAGCCTTCTTTCTCATTACATGCAGGGCTGTTCAGATATATCATTTTATCTTTTGTTCCTGAGGTAAACGAATGTCCTGTGAGTTTTGACTCACTTTGTGGAACAAGTTCATTCTATGAAGTTATGGTGCAAAACACAACAACACAAGGTCTGATAGTAGCTGAGTTAGGTAGGTGTAATGCAAACTAGAAAGGCATAGCGATACACACCTTACCCATAATGCACTGTAATCCTGTAGAGTTCAGCGATAGAGAGAGAGCGGTGAAAAAACTCTCCTTCTCTGCCAGCAGTTCCTTCATTTGCTTTAGTGGGGCCATAAGCGTCTGCGAGGAGAACATAAAGACGACGGCTGGAACAACTTTGCCATATTGCTTCGCTCAGTCATCGCGCTGTCATCGCCACGGACGGATGGCTCTTAATGTAGACGATCGTAACTGTTTTATTGGTCCTCTATGTGCTCCGTATATGGTTGTGTAATTATGGGACTCGTGTGTTGATGTTTTGAAGGTGGAACGTAGCAAGGTGCAAGGCCTTCTCTCACTTAAGGGTGAGTCCGTTCTGTTAAACCAAGCAATGTGTCTCCAGTCCACAGAGCAGAAGTCTCAAGGTCATGCCAACCTTCCATAGTGCAGAAGTTCTTGGTTCATCCCTTTGTTTCTTGGAGCAGGAGTTCTAGTTCATGCCATTCCATGAGAAATGAGTTTTGGGTTCATGTCTTCCTTTTATCAGATGGAAGTCTCTGGGTCATGTCTCCGTTCCATGGGGTTTATGGGTCATGTTTTTGCTGCACTGTTTCAATGGGCAGGAGTCCCTAGTTCATATATACAGGAGTTTCCAGTTTGGGTCTTCATTTCATGGGTCACAAGCTCTTGGTTCATGTCTTCATTTTATCAGACCTCCATTCCATGGTTTGTAGGAATTTCTGATTCTGTCTCCATCCCATGGGGCAGGACCTACCAGTTCATGTATCCATTCCATGGAGCAGGAGTTTCTGGGTTAGGTCTCTAGGAGACATGGGTCAGAAGCTCTGCATTCCATGAGGCAAGAGCTTTTGGTTCACATACATCTCTTGCCACTGGGCAAAAGTATCAGTTCCTGTCTCTGCTCCACCAAGCAGTACTTTCAGGTTCTTGTGTGTGTTCCATGGGACAGGAGTTCCTTGTTCATGTCTCTATTTCACCAGGTGTGAGACTAAAGGTAATGTCACGATTCCATGGGGCAGAAGTTTCCATTCTGCTATTCCAGTGGACAAGTGCTCCTAGTTCATATCTTTGTTCCACCCGGTCATGTTGCCGTTCCATGGAGCATAAGTATCTCTGTTTCACCAGGCAGGAGCTCTCCATTTATGTCTCTGTCCCACTGGTCCAATGGGCAGGAGTTTTCTATTTATGTCTACCTTTGTCACTCTTGGGTTGTGTCTCATGTACAATTCTCTGGTGGTGGAATCCTGCAGCATGTGGAAATTTGGGGTTTCTACAAGCCCTCTTTACAAACCCATCCCCTAATTTGGGGGATAGAAAGGAGCTGAGTGAAATGGATCGGTACTTTATTAACTCAATCTGTCTGATTGACTCTGGGCACCATTAATGTTACCTCATTTGCTTGAGCACAGAAAAATAAATCGCTTTTCCAATTCTCATCCTGTCTGCCGGAGAACAATGATGCCGTTTAAAATAGCAGCTCTTCGCCAACGCCCACGTTCACTGTAATGGCTGATCCTGGTTGGGCTAAATTGTAAAATAAGATGGTGATGGAAACATGCTCCTCTGTAGATTGGGGTTACGGTTCAAGAAGGTGCCATTTTTCATGTCTCGTCTGATTACAACACCTGTGTCCTGAATAAATTTTAAAAACCCTCCAATTTCAACCCGGCGCCAGAGGGGAAGAGTCGTGAAGCGGGTGGCGCTGCACTGTTGTTCGTCATCCAATAATCATCCACTTATCAGCATGCAGGTTCCTTATTAGAGGAGGTGTCTCAGGTGTTTGTTGTAGTCTGTAATGGTGCATGAAACAGCAGCAGAAATTTGTCATGTGAAAGGCATCCATTTTTTCATGCTGGAACAAGATAGTGAAGATCTGACGTTTCTACGATGAACCTCTGGAGATAATGGGTTTTCATAATGAATATGTCATGTTTCTACAGCATATTTTTGGATATTTAAGGTTTCTGCCATGGAGATATTGGGTTTTTGTAATATATCTTTAAAGTTACAAGGTTTATAGAGCACATTTGTGGAGCTGCAAGGTTTCTGTGAGGTAACTGTGGAGATATGTCTACATACCCATTTGTGCAGATGTAAGGTAGGATGTTTTCAAAGATGGATGGTTTCTATAAAATATTTTGGAGATATGTTTCTTCCTTAGAGTATTTGGTCCTGGGGCTGATGATTACCCCAGATGAGCATTGCAATCTGAAGATTCTGTAGGATATATGTGTAAATATGTGGTTTCATTGGGTGGAGTTATGAGGTGAATATCTGAGGCTGTTTGAGGGTTATGCATGGTGTCTCTGAAGACTTGATGTTTCTTGATATTTGCAGAAATACCAGGTTTCTTTAGGTTATTGTGAAGTTACACGGTAACGGTCTAGGCTGTTTGATTATTTATGGTATCTGTGAAGATCTGGGGTTTCTGTTGACTAGTTATGGAATACTCTGTAGAATATTTGGGGAATTATGAGGCTCTCTATGTAATTATGGGATTATAAAGTAAATGTATACAGTGGTGTAAAAAAGTGTTTGTTTCCCTTCCTCATTTCCTTTTTTTTTTTTTAAGTGTTTGTCACACTTAAGTGTTTCGGAACATCAAACCAATTTAAATAGTAGTTAAAGACTAAATGTAGTAAACACAAAATGCAATTTGTAAATGAAGGTGTTTATTATTAAAGTAGAAAAAAATCCAAACCTACATGGCCCTTTGTGAAAAAGTGATTGCCCCCTATACCTAATAACTGGTTGGGCCACCCTTAGCAGCCACAACTGCAACCAAGTGTCTGCGATAACTTGCAATGAGTCTTTTACAGCGTTCTGGAGGAATTTTGGCTTACTCATCTTTGCAGAATTGTTCTAATACAGTTACATTAGAGTGTTTTCGAGCATGAACGGTCTTTTTAAGGTCATACCACAGCATCTTAATAGGGTTTACG
>JAUZSV010236631.1:0-12394 GCA_034780495.1 Parotocinclus cesarpintoi
CATAGGGCATGTTCGTTTAATCGGACCAGCCGGTTATTAGGACCAAAACGATCACGTCCCGATGTGGTCCAATTAACTGGAATCGACTGTATTTTAACTATCCAGCAGCACTACTGTGTCTGATCCACTCATATCAGTGCAACACACACTAGCACACCACTTCCACCTCAGTGTCACTGCAGTGCTGAGACTGATCCACCACCCAACTAGTACCTGATCTCTGCTGGTCCTGTGGCCGAGGGGGGGGGGGGTACTAACCAATATAGAACAAAGTAATTACCAAAAAATATAAACAAAAATAATAAAAACTTACAATTATAGAACGCCTAAAACGTTTGCACAGTACAGTATATAGTAGTAACTGGTTTATAGAGAATGTTTGTTCAGGTGTATTTATTGAATGAGGGTTCTGTCAAATTAAGATTGACTGTAGCACTTTTTAAAACTCTAAGTACCATGATCTTCCATACATTAAGAATGTTTGTCTCTTGTAGGCATTTTCGGTTGGATTTAAAGGGTATGTATAAAGTGTTTAACATTCTCTGATTTAAAATTTATCCTGGCTCGTTTAGGGTAGAATGCCAAACAGCATTCATTCTTTGGTGAAGCTAGCTGGAACGCAGATTATGAGGTAATTGCAACTTTAGAAAGAATATAAAAGCCTGCAAATATGTGCAAAGTGTAGCCTCAGTTAGCAACACCAGTGCTGTTTTAAAATGTGCAGATCTAACCAAACGTCTAGAGGAACTAACATGCATTTTCTTACAGTTAGGAAGTTTAAAAAATGACGTAAACCTTAACCAGACATTAAACATCTGCTCCCAAGCTCCTGGCATTTGCCATTTCACCAGTGGGGGCAATGTGGGCCAGGAGAGACTCATGTAGGTGAACAGGACTGGACCCAATGAGGTCATTCTGTCTAGGCCCTGTTGGTAAGTGTGACGAACTTGGACTACAAATCCCAGAATGCAGAATTGGACTGATGGAAATAAGGGGTTGGGATGGACCCATTTGTGTAATAGAGCTATGGATGGGTGTGGAGCATTGGCACGTGTGGTCAGGTGGTGACTGCAGGTTCAGAGATGGGTGCGACAGACTGAGGCTGTTATGGGAGCACATAGTTGTGCCAGGAGAGTTTGTTAGGATTGTCTGAGGTGCCATTGTTCCAGGTCTAGAAACCTGGAAGTTGGGAGCCACACTGAGGAGACATGGCCCAGGTTGGGCAGTTGAGTGCCCCAGGCAAAGCGAGTTTGGTGTCATGCTAGATGTCTGGTATGGACTTGGCTGACTTTCCAGTCCCAAAGCAGAGAGCCGTTCCTGTTCGGGGCAGCCCAGAGAGTGAGTGCAAGTACTGTGTGGAGGACTGTCAGGTGGCTGGAAATTCTCCATTTCTACCTCCTGTCCTATCACAGAGGCTCTTCCGCAGCCACAGCTAGGAGACATGCTGAACGGTGTACTGGGAGGCCAGTCTGAAGGTGAAGTGGTCATGCTGGTGCTGCTGGATTGTGGGTGCAGGTTGAAAGATGAGTATGGCGGAACTGGGGGAAGGAAGTGCGGTGCAGTCAAATGGGTATGCAAGAAGTGCAGTATCTCATGCAGGCCTTTGGCCAAATTGGACACTTCCTGGTTCAAGCGGCTCATCTGAAATACAGATTACGAAATACAGATTTAGACAATCTCTGAAGTGTTTGGACTCCCCCAATCAACAGGTTGCGTACAAATGGAGGAAATTCAAGAGCAATGTTACCCTCTCCAGAAGTACAAAGAGCAAGGTGTGTAATAGTCCACAAGGTCACAAAAGGAGCATTAGGGTAACTTCTAAACAACTAAAGGCCTCTCTAACATTGGCCAATCTATAGGTTTCATGAAACCCCATCAGGAGAACACTAAATAACAACGGTGTTCCACTCACAAACATGTGTTATTGCATTCTTATACTTAATAAATAAAATACTAGGTTAAAGGCATTGGTAAAGATGATGTTAAGGAAGCTTTGATATATTTACATTTAAGGCCTTTAGAAAAAAATGTGTAAAGTGTTATGATATGTGTTTGGACCCAAGGATGCAGGAAGGAAGGAACCCCACGACGTATAATCTCTCATTTGTTTAATTTGGTTTTCATTTAGGGCAAGCGCGAAGGGGGCTAATGGCTAAAAGACAATGTGGCTAACACTAACAGAGCTACCAAATAAAGGGCTAAAGCTAACAGCTACCACAAACTGGAATAACAGACTGGGAACAGAGAGAGGAGAAGGAACAGACACACAAGTTGAAAACAACACTAATCAGAATGAGGACCAATCAGGAAAAACATAAATGGAAACAGAGAATAAACAGTAAAGCTTACTGCAGTTAGGAGGCCAGCTATGGAGAGTGATGGAGTGCAACAGCTGGTAGGAGAAACAGACCTTATACTGACACTTAAATAAAAAACAAACTGCTTAACCATGTGGCTCAGCAGTCCTAAACCATTTTAAAAGCTGGGCTACAACTGTGGCCCAAAGCAAATTGACCTCAAAGTTTTGTGTAAATTAAGGTAAATTAGGTACACTTGTGTCCTTTAACCACAGATTATAGGGATAGGACTGTGGGTGGGGGGGGGGGCGCACTCATTTCAGGGAATGCACATGGATGGGAGAGCAGTCCATTGCAAGGCCACATAAGTCGCTAATGCAGCACTGGGGGATCGTCCCTTGATCGGCATCCTCTTCCTTAGGCACAGCCTTTTTGATGCCCAGCCTGCCCAGAAGGCCCAGCAGGGACTTAAACCTGAGTCATTGTCATGGAGTGCCTAATGCATTGTATTTAATTCTGGCTTTTCCTGGCCAGGGTTGAGAGCAGTATGGGGCCCATTGGGGAATTCACTGGGTGCTGACTAAAGTACATGCAAGGTCTGCTTAGGATTGAAGCCCAGTTTTTTAGGAACTGGCCCTTACTTTTGAACCACAGAAAAAACATACATAGTATTAACAGGTCTTATGTTTGTGTGTGCTTATGAAATACCTCTGTATTGAGCTTGGAGATGCTTTGCCTGACTTCTTCTGTCTCGAGTAACAGATTTGCATTTAGCTGAAAATGGTCTAAAAGACAGAATCACTCATTTAAAGCACTGTTTGTGAACTGGTATTAAAACACAAGTAATTGCTTCCAATATTTCATATATCCCTCCCCAACTAAGGAAAAACACTGGTCTACTTGCACTACCACAGATTTGGACAAAACATATGGGAACACAGTCCTATAATAGGATGCCACCAACAGGCATGCCGATAGAACTAGATTCAACCTGAAACCAGCAGGTTTTAACTGGTGGGAAGCCAAAACTTGGTGTTCATGTCTGGTAGAACATGGACCAGACGCACTGAGCACTGACCCTTAAGTGAGGGAACAACTTGCACCCTCCATAACCAATACCTGTAGACAAACCTCATTTTGCCAGATGTGGGACCTAAAGTGTTTGGGTTCGCCTTGTTAGCCCGTTTCCGTTTTCGGTATGTTATTTTACCCTGCTCCCTTAGTGTTCTGTTTCCCGTTTTCTCCTTACGTCATTCATGGCGCTTGTTTTGATTCACTGCGGCGATCGATTGGTTTGTTTCTTTTCATTACGCACCTGTTTCCATTTACGTTGATTACCTTTTGATTATTTAAGTCCGCGATCACCTCTGTGTTCGCCGGCTCATTGTTGCGTTTTGTTCACGTTTTTTCCCTCCTACTGTGCGTGCTTTCTTTCAGTTTAATTTGTATTTCTTTTAACAAGCCGATAGACTCCCAGCTATTAGACGCCGAATTGATTCGCGGCTGTTAGGGGCCGACCCTGGATCCACATCTGATAGAGCAAGCGTCTGGATCCGCGGCTGGAGGGTTCACCTTCGAATCCTCGGCTATTAGAAGCTGTTATATGATCCTTGGCCGTCAAGGGCAGTCCCGGGATCCTGGGCTATTAGAGGCCGTCTACAGATCAATCCACGGCTTCATAAAGCCGTCCTCTTTTACCCCCCTTTATGTCTTTTTCATTTCTTTTGGTTCAGTCTATTTTTGGTTCGCTTTTCATTTCTTATAATTGCCGTCACGTGGCTTGCAGGCTGTTGATGCGGACCCCAAACCCCGGCGCCTATGTCTGTGCGTGGACCCGCTGCACATAAGCCGGGTACGGACGCTCAATTCCTGAGCAATGCTGACCCTCGGCACCCACGCCGCGTTTCGTTCCAAGCTCCCGCGGACCCTCGGCACCTTGGCCGCCCTGTGGACCCCTCGGCACCCCATGCCGGAGTTCTGGACTTATGGCTCTTCAGCCGCCTCGGGACTCTAGCGTAAGACTCTTTTACTTGTGTTATGCCTGATATGTGTGTCCTTTTGTTACTTTCATTCGTTGTCTGTCTGTGGATACTGCATTATGGGCTCCGATTCCAAATCAGTAGGGATCCTGGGGATTTAGCGAGACCAGGAATGGTTTTGCGAGGTCTCCAGGATGCCCAACCGTAACACAGAGTAGCTCTTTTTATAGGGATCTGAGTCTCTGTGGTTAGTATCCTACCTCTAGCAAGTCAGCTGCTAAAATCACACTATGGTTCTATAGGTCTGAACTCTAATTTGGTTCCTTCTGTGTGTCTGATCCTTGTAACCTTGGGGTAACCTTGTAACCTTGTAAAGGGCTAAATTCAGGGCTAAATTCAGTCTTAGAGGTGTTTGTTGTTGGGAGAGGCTTCCACCAGTTTCAGAGTTAATCTGGGTCATGAGAGCTGTGCATGTGGTAGTTTATGCAGACCAGGGCATGACAACTACATACAAAACAGAAATACAGCAACACATGTATTTAGATCAATTAGACCCACACTTACAACTACCTATCAAATGGAGGGAATGCAACACAAAAAAAACCCACAAAGACAAACACAAAGAAGACTGGATTTTACCTTTAACTGCTTGGTTGGGAGGAACCTCACTGGGTTCAACATTGAAGTGAAATGCTGGTTCATTGTCCTCAATGCCATCAACAACCCTGCAGGACATCGACAAACAGAATAAATGTCTTTCTACTATCAAGTACAAATATGTTTTTTTTTTCTGAGGCCCAAACAGTCACTTCCCACCAGATGATTACAGCTCAGTGCATTGACTCATTTATTAGCAAAAGCATGCTGACATTTCAGGAAATGCCATTACAACAACTTATATAATGCAATCTATTCAAAGCGAAACACTTATATAATTTAATCATCACAATCCTCTATTAAGTCAGCAGCCTGTAGTTCATTTAAACTTTCCAGTCTTCATAACAAAATCAACAATTGCACTTCCAGGGTTTCTTCGCTTCAGTATGACCTTCGGTTGAATAGCCTGGATCAGCCAAAATGTTACCATACACAGACCGAAAAACAAATTACTTTGACATAGTTGTCTGGCCATAACAATTAAAAAATATATATAATCTGGCTTAACGTGCTGTTGTAACGAGATAGTCAGAGTGTCACAACATCAACTTCACAGGGTTCACAGACAGTGCTCTGAGCTCTGAGTTTGTCAAAATGCAATTTGCACGTTACATTAAATTAAAACATTACTCCCTGGAATCAAATATCTATACAAAATTACTTGAAAAGATACTTTAGCTCAAAAAGAGTAGGCACTTATCAAACACAAACCTAATGAATCATCCTTATTCTTCTGTATGAATGTGTGTAAACGCCTAGTCTTTTGTTTGCATTTTAGCTAAATGTTTAGCTGTCTTCAAAAGAGAAAAAGAAAAAGAAGAACAACTACAAAGGCGCACAGGTGAAAAGGAAAATGCTATTCATTAGAAAAATTGCAATGTATTACTTTATTCTTTTGGTCTGTGTGTGTGTAAGCTGGGCTGGGGGATATGCAGCTATTCTTTCTTTTCCATTACATGAATGGTTATAGGTACATGTGCAACTTTTACCTGGTTATGTGATTACAATCACAATGATAACATTCAAATGGTAAAGTAACCCGTACCGTAACATTGTGACAAACCAGGTGGTTTGAATGTTTTGGCTGATGATTGTATATTTTAGCAATTCCAAGGATACAATAATGTTATTGTTTCATGTTGTTTCATTTTCTGAAGTATATTCAGACAAATATGAGTGAAATCCTTTAAAACTACTCAGTAAGTGTCAGATTTTTACAGCTAGCAGATTATTCAAGTGATCATGTTTACATTTCTAAAGAAAGCAAGATTATAGTGCAGTAATCAGATTGGTCGACGCAAGTGTACCAGTCACCTGATTTCGAAAGGAGGACTAGCAGAAAAAGCATGGTTGCCAGGTTCACTTATTCTTACAGATTTTACTTATTTTTGGCTTACATACAAAGAACTGGTGCGGACCTCCATTGCAAGATCTGGCATCCTTAGAATTAAATGGAGCGCCCACTAAGAGGGCAGTAAATTCTTAGTGAAGACTCTGCTGAAATGCAGTATATACTCTAGAAAATAAATAATCCATCCTTCCATTATCCTCTGCTTAATTCACATCTGGTCGTGGGCCAGGGGGCGCCAATTAATTGCAAGGCACACACAGTGACGCACACAGTCACAGTCTAAGGGCCACTTTAGAGACACCAATTAACCTAACACACCTGTCTTTGGACTGTGGGAGGAAACCCAAAGTACCCAGAGTGCCCAAAGTAAACCCACGCAGACAAGGGGAGAACATGAAGACTCCACACAGAAAGGACCCAGGCCGCTCCACCCTGGGACCTTCTTGCTGTGAGGCAATGGTGCTTCCAAAATGAATGATGTGACTATTTAATATTACAGTTTGAAGTTTATGTCACATCGTTCTGTGAGATTATTGGCTGGTTGCAAAGAAATCCAATTACTTCTAGAGTCATGTAGCTTTCCCATTATCTGATTTCTCAAGTGAATGTATTCTCATTTTCTGTCATTATCAGACTATTAATTGCATGGAAACACACTCAGCATTAAAGTGCAGTGACATTGATTACCTAGGGCTCAGGTCTAATGGACTAACACAGCTGAGGGAGGGAATGAGCAGTTTGGCCGGCCTGTGGCTGGAGCCTATATCAATCACTGGGGTGCACAGTTCCTCATTTGCTGATGGCTGTGGGGAAGGGCTCTGTCCTCGGTACCCTTGGACTGGAGAGCGGCAGAGATGGAGCATTCCGAAGTGCCGTAGCTCCTCCCCTAGCATGGTGCTCAGGGTGGACTGGGATGAGTGTCCTTCCACACGAGAGAGCAAAGGCTGTCTGGACACTTCCTGTTCTGGATCGTCCTCTTCCTCGGCCTCCACGATGAAGGGCAACTTTGATTCAAGAACAGAATCGGGACGATCCTGACAAAATGGCAGAGAAAGAGATGAATCTTTCAAGTTCCCACACACACAGGCAGATTTCCTTCACCCACAGATCCCTATGTAAAAGAAAGATCTGTGCATCAGCCACAGTAAATCATGTGATTGCTGGACTTCCGTGTCATGAAACGTGCTGCCAGAGGGAGAGCTAGGGAATGAGATGAAAACTTCCAACAACTACATTGGAATTTCATCACAGTAAATTAACTCTATGACAGTTCTAATGATCTGATTATAACGAAATCCTTACTGCAGTATTTATAGATGTAGGAACCGTGAGCGGGGGAGAGAGAGAGAGAGAAGAAAAAGAGAGAAGAAAGAAGAGAAAAGTCTGTTATTATTTCTGTCAGAGCTTTTCTAATAATATCTTTGTGAGACCTGAAAGCAAGATGGTGTTTCTGAGAAAACGGTAATAGTCTGTACAATAAATCTGCCTCTGATACCTTGTACCTTGGAAAAAGGGGAGTCTCTGAAATAGAAATACAACCACACATTACATATAACTGATGTTTTCAATTATGTGCTTTTAACTCTTTTGAACTAATTATGCATTGGTCGATGGTTCTGACCCTGTGTACTTTGAGTTTAATACAAATGAATAGTGTGGGTGTAGACTACGGAATTGATGATAATAATCCATGACAAAATGTGGCTGTTTTGTATTAGTTTTGTGTATATGTGACCCAGACGGTAGGAACCTCTTGGACTCAAATCAGGTCACTGTGGTGGAGGGCTTTTAAACTGATTCTGAGTATTATTTAGTAATATTAATAAATATAACATGTTACATTCAATTAAAAAAAAACTATAGAAAACTAGAAATACTGCCTACAGAAATAAAGTCTTAGTAGACTGAAACCAAAATTCACTTTTCCTGGTCCCTGCTCTTGCACATCTTTCCAGTGGTGGTGGTCTGTGTATTGTACCTTGTTGTGGGTAGGATACTGGTGTATCTGGAACTTATCCCTAAATATACTGCTCACAGAAATTAATGAAATATCCCCTAATGAAATATCCCCTAATTTTTGTACGGTGTAGTAGGTGTAGGACAGATTTTCACAGTGTTACTCACTGGAGCCATAGGGGAAATACAGGTGAAGTATATATAATAAAGTGTTTTAGAAGGGCAGCTTCAAGATCCACCGTTTCTTATCCCAGGCTCTGTCACAGAGTGTAGTCTGCATATCCTTCCTGTTTATTCGTGGGTTTTCTCCGGGTAGCCCAGATTCCTCCCACATTTCAAATACATGCCTATTGGGTTAAGTGATGTTTCCTTAGTGTGTGAGTATTTGTGCCTCATGATGGATAGGAACCCTGTCTAAGGTAGGGTTGACCCAGTTGGAAATACATTTAAATATTGCCATTAGTCACTGCTCCACAGAAAAATTAACTCTGTCTGACTTGAGTGTATATATATAACTAGTCTTAAGATGTACATTTTGTTAGACTATTGTTGACTATATGTTGGGTATTGCAGCAATATTGATATCTTGTTACTCAATGCTTGTCAAGTACCACCCTGAAATGCTTGATGGGGATATAGGCCAAGTCACTGTGAAAAAAAGTCAGCACAACTTGATCTTTTTGGTCTTCAATGACTTATTACAAAGATAATAGTTAATATTAATAACTAGAGAGTATATATAGATAATAGTTTGAGTCCTTCTTTACAAGGATACAAACAAGTATTTTTACTAGTGCTCTTAGGCTTTCGTATTTCACTGTATTACACAAAGAAGAGAATATTTTGTTTCTGTGTGTTTGTGTATGTGTATATGTGTCATGTATGTATTATATTGTGGGGACCACATAATAATTTCCTCACGATGATAGAAAGCTCTATAAGGAAAATGGCTTTTTGCAAAAACTATAACTTACACTATAAACCAAAAAATCCAAACGATTTGCTTTAGGTTACGGTTAGGGGTTGGTGTAGGTGTAGCATTAATTAGCTGCAGTGATCTTTATGTCAATTAAAGATCCCTACGGTTGGAGAGACACAAACGTGGGTATGTATGTGTGTGTTTGTGTGTGTGTGCATATTTTACCTGTGAGATTCTTGGAGAGCGATGGAATCGAGTTTGGCCCTGGGGAGTGCAGGCAAGAGAAATGGTTACATATCATAGCAGTTTTTTTAACAGATGACTGCAGAATTTCACTACAACAGAGTTTTAAACAAAACAGAAAAACCCGTGACCATTACTGTACCAGTCTATAACAGGGCAATCCACCTAAAGGCATGTTTTGGAGAGGTGGAAGTAGCCAAACAAAATCCTTACAGTCATGGAAAGAACATGGCAACATCAACACAGACAGCAACCAGAGGTGAAACCAAAATGCCATATTGATGTGGCATCAATACATCATAACCCTGCAATATTGAATACTGATTGCATAACCCTGCAATATTGATGCCACATCAGTTTAATGGCTTAGTAAATAAAGCTCTGGATCACTAACTTTTGCCAAGCTTCCAATCTAAGCTTTTTAAGCACCGCCCTTAACCTGCAACTGCTCAGTTCAAATGGAAGTCAGTCGAGAGCACAAATTAGTCTATTATTATGGTCTCCTGTCCAGATATAAATTAATATAAATCAGCCTGACCAATCGGAGCTCCATTGTCAGGCAGAACATCCCACCTTCTAATAGTGGAGTACAAGAGCTTGTATGATAAGCACCACGCTGATTATAAAAACAGAGATATTAAACATATAGATACTGTAGATAAAGATACCTGGTGGAATAAAAGCTAGCTAAAAACCTCACAGTGACCGTGCGTGACCGTTTCCTTGTTTATCTAAATACATTCTAGTCTTTTCATGCCCACAAAAACGAGTTTACTATGGCAAAAAGACACTGTGAAATTTCAAAGACACATTAAGTAAACAGAAATTAAAGAAAGCAAAAGTGGACAAGAAGCTTTTAGAGTGTTTAGGAAAAAGACCCTGAAACAATCTTTGGTGTGTAGGTCCCAACAAGGTCCCTACATTAAAAATGACATTTGATGACAAATGACAAATGTTTTTTTTTGTGCGTAAATCGGACAGTGTGAAAAGGCCTTAGAGAGGACAGACTGACCTGGTGGATAGTACCACCGCATCACAGCAAGTGGATCCTCGGTTCAATCCCAGGTTGGAACGGTTTGGATCCTCTCTGTGTGGAGTCTGCATGTCCTCCCTATTTTACTATTGGTACTCCAGTTCCCTCCCATAGTCCAAAGACATGCTCTTAGGTTCATTGGTTACTCTGAATTGGCAAGTTGAGTGTATATATGATAATAGTCTCAGGAAAACATTGTGAATACTGTACATATAATCATCCTTTTGAGTTATATCAAGGCTGCAGAGATAAATTAATCATCTTTATGTGTCGTTAAGGTGAGCTTGTGCTTAGGAACAGTAATCCAAAGTAGAGAAGGGACCCCTCTAGACAGTGGTTAGAGGGACTGGACCTTCATTAAGTGTATTCCCCTCACGGATAAAAATAACCTCACACTGTCTCTTCATCATTATTTTTCAATTAAAGATCATACGACCCCAGAGTAGATCTAGAATTCCAATCGAGCACAGATCTACTGGTACAAATGTTCTCACCAGACAGGCGTTTCACAGAACTGCTGGCACTGAATGATTTGGGATCTGTAATAATGCTATTAATAAAACTATCATAATCTTATAATACTATACGTATTTAAAACAGCCTATAACAACTATTAGCAACAATCATTTTGAAATTCTTTAGTTACAAAAGTCATTTTTTTAAATGGGGAGTAGTTGTACAAGACGTATGTGTGTTGTGAATATGTCTTATATTCTTGTGTGTGCGGACTGCAAAAAATCCACTAGATTATAATAAAGGTAAGGGTGAAAGGTGAAGTTATTCTGGAAGAAGGCTAAATGCTGTATATTAGCTGAACAATTTGTTTTCTTCTGAAATGTATTTTCCAACTAATTCTAGCCAAGACTGTGTAGCTAATTAGTTCGACCAACTGACTTACTGAGGCCCAAACTGTTGACCACTCATTTCCTTTGAACTAAAAGTAACTTCTAATTGGATGGTGTCTTTAAAGTTAAACACCCAAGGATAACTGCCCCTTCTAATAATTCCCAAATGCTACTAGCACTTTCCTTTGGTGCTGGGTAAATTAGGAAGCAGTTCTTTGGGATGTGAAGAACGGTTTGAATGGCCGACAGTGCCCCATAGTGTCGGCGCGGAATACGGCTTACAAGAGACACCTGCTTCAACGAGGTTAGAATCAACAATAGATTATTGTTAGGGTCAGATTCCAGCGAGACTGGCTCTTTATTTTTGCCATGCTTTGAGCTTTTATACCTTTAGTTGCACTAGCCCATTGGTTTCGACTCTATTTGACAGCCTGAACGAGAGAACCTGTGCTGCGTCCACGTTCGACATGCTGCGAGGTCTGATTGTTGTTAGCGTTTTGTATTGATCCTGCATTCATGAGCTTGCACAAGCGAATTTTTGTTTCTTTCCCTGTTTACTGCATTGTTGTCAGTTTTTTCAGTGTTTAGATTTTAGTTACTAGAGCTCAGCTTCTACAGCCTACAGGAGTCAATGTGAGCTTTTGTTTTTTCCTCTGCTCACTATTCTGCCATTTCAGCTTAGTTTGAAGCATTTAAATTAGGTGGTAAAGTCTTCATGCTTACGTTATTTTCTCCTTGCTGTTTAGTCGATTCTGGTTAAAAGAACCACCTTAATAGGACCAGACACATATTCGGACCAAATCCTAAAGTACCGAAACAAATCCTATTAAATACGTGTAATTATACGTAATTATATGTTATTCGCTTATTTGGATCAAAATTCCACTTAATCAGACCAAAGAATGTGTACAGTATGTATTATCCGTGAAGAAACTCTTCGTCTCTGGCATAATTACCCGAGTTTTTCCCCCAGCCCTCTACTGCCACCTACAGGTCTTTGCCTAACATTTCCATTTACTACAAAAACAAGCCAAAAATAGCCACTTAGCCACAGCAAAAGCGCGTCAGATCACACTGGATAAGTTCTTCAAACGTTGACTGGAATTTAGTAAGA
>JAUZSV010236742.1:0-12394 GCA_034780495.1 Parotocinclus cesarpintoi
GCTTCTGCTAAATGCTGGAAATGTAAATAAGTTAAGCTCTCTCTAATGGCAACTGGTTTTAAACATATAATAGCTTGCAGATTGCTGTCTTGAAACATTTCTTTTCAAGGCCACTGCACCTCCAACCATGTAGACTGTGAGGCTGGTGATGTCTGTCATTTGTCTCCTGGTGCAGGTTGTTCACTCGTTTTGATCTCCAGCCGTGCTTCTAGATAGAACACTGATTAGATTACATTTGATTAGAATGATATTCTGTATGTAACATTACAAGCTGGAATGTGTTTGAAGGATTCTGGGTACCCCCAGTAACGAGGTGTGGCCGGACGTGGAGTCGCTGCCTGACTATAAGAACACGTTCCCAAAGTGGAAAACTGGCAATCTGGGCGCCATGGTTAAGAACCTTGACAAGAATGGCATCGATCTGCTTCGGGTGAGTCTAGCTTTCATTTCGCACCATTATGACGTGGCGAACAAGCAAAATAACGTTTCTATTTCTCTCGCGTAGTCCATGCTGACCTATGATCCTCTGAAAAGGATTTCTGCACGACAGGCCATGACACATCCCTACTTTGACGATTTGGATAAGACGACCCTGCCTGCCAGCAACCTCAAAATCTGAACACGCGTACAAACACTAACACACCTAGACCGACGAGACTTCGAACCAAACAGTGTGCGTACACTTCAGTTACGAACCGTTCCATCTTCACTGCTCAAATCACAGCCGAGGAGCTCTGACTATAATAGGCTAGGGAAAGAATTCTTGTCGCTCTTCGAAGCGGCTGTTGATAAAATGTACAATCCGATAACATCGCCAATGTTCCTTCCCTTTTGTTTGTTTTTTGTCCGTCTTTCTCCATATTCGTGTTTTGTAAGTCATCCAAGACTCGTTTGTAAATAAATGTTCTATATATCAAATAATGCATCCTAAATAAAACGTGTGCTTGTTTTTCTTCATTGCTGCTGTTTGGTTGTACGAGACTTGGGTAAAATGGTCAGGTGTGCCCAAGTGGTGCAGTAGTCCAAGGCCATGGTGCTCAAACCCTCAGGGGTGTGCCAAACATCACATGGGGTGGGGGTGAGTGACTCTCTGCCTGCTCTGAAGTACTCTGTGAAAGCATAATATACAAAAATATTGTACATGTTAAATAAAATTAAAATAACACACTGGAAAAGTATGCGTGTGTGTGTATACACACATGCGTTCGATTCCGGTTAATCGGGACGTGATTGTTTTGGTCCTAATAACGAGCTGGTCCGTTTAAACAAACAAACATAACATATTAAATGTTTCTTAAACCTTTATTGTGTGATTTATACGTATAGCAAACGTACAAACAAGAACTACTGTTGCTTACAAACTTTGTTCATTGAAAGATTAATTTGCAAACAAGTTTTCAGAAACGATCTACAACACAATGTATAGGTACTCAGCATGCGAAGCATAAAACTGTAAAATAAAAAAAAAAACAAGTTCTTACTAAATTCCAGTCAACGTTTGAAGAACTTATTCAGTGTGATCTGACGCACTTTTGCTGTGACTAAGTGGCGACTAGTGGCTTCTTTTTGTAGTAAATGGAAATGTTAGGCAAAGACCTGTAGGTGGCAGTAGAGGGCTGGGGAGAAACTCAGGAGCTTTTGGGTAGTGATGCCAGAGACGAAGAGTTTCTTCACGGATATTACGACTGCACTTTAATACAGAGTACTGTATGTAAGGATACAGAGCTGAGAACTTTAATGTTGAGTAGCTGTATAGTATAAATGCGAATCAGAGTGCAGTTGCTGTATGCACTGTTTAAAGATTGCGTTACATTTTGTTAAATATAATTGTTGTAATGTATATATAAAGGGATTTTTAACAAAAGCAGAAAACACTGAATATAAATGCATCCAGGATACTGCTGAAAACACAAGTGGAAGGTTACCATCTACACAGTATCCAAGGCATAAGCTGTTATACAAACTTTTATAGTTTATGAAAATTCACAGTAATAAGAAAATACAGTAATGTACTGCTATTCCAGTGTTATTACACTATGAGAAACCAAAGTATGACGGGAGTCAAAAATGCATTTATAGACAGTATTACGAAACAAAATGGAAGATCAGACAGATGAAATGGTCAAACAGATGAATCATAGAGTGACTGTGATCCAGTTAATATATTTATAGTGAGAGAACTATTTAAAAACACCATTTTCAGATTGTTAATATAAATAGCAGAAAGTTATACTCAAAAACATGAGTACCTATATACCTCCTATATATAGAAATAAGTCTCTAAATACATCAACTCAGCTAAAAGGGTCTCTGTTCCACATCTGAGCTAATGAGCAAACAAGCATAAAACTAGTAATGCATTCACATACACACACACACACACACACACACAAATGATTCAAGAACTTTAATACTGAGAAAATGCAAAAAGTACTTAGTACTAAGTAAAAGTAAAAGTACTAATTACATAAGCATACAGAAATTAAGATTGTAATCCTGAGAATGTGAGAATGTCAGCTGCAATCTGCAAAGTCACCACCTCAATGATCAGGATTTGAGGCCTTGTTGTGCCTCTTGGCTTTTAAATTAAAATGGTTATCATAACTAGACCAGAAACAATAATTAGTAACATTACACTTTTGAGTTAAGGCATTTACTGCAATGCACAAGCTTTAAAAATTTTATATATTAGCTGAATGCCCTAAAAAGTTAAATTAGCTAGTCAGTCTGGGCAACTACTTACCGAACCTTTAAGTCCCAAAGCAACATATGGTCCCTTTAGGGGGTTTCCTGAGATGTCACAGTTCTTTATAGGTTTTACTGAAATTCTTACAGTCTGACATCTGACATTTTTGTAGATACCAGTAATCAGCCCTTGGGGACCCTTCATGCTTGGGGTTACAGGCAATTACTCACCTTGTCTGTCATATATCAGTACCCCTGTACCACGATGACTGCGTGTGAGGAGAGTGATTGTGGCCTACAGAGAAAAGTGTAGAAGAGTCACTGTGTACCCTTGTGGTAAAAAAGGAAAATACGATGTGGAAATCTATGAGAATTTCAAGTGGCATCATGTATCTATCTGAAAGATGTGAGAAGCAACTCTCCAACAGAACCACAGCACAAGTATGTTAAATAGAAACTTGTTGACTTAGCATTACACTCAGTGGTAAATAATCTCTCTCAGAAGCAGGAAAAAAAAACGATAACAGGAAATTAATAAAGCACCAGTTTATGCCTAAGTTGCCAATACAGACTCCAAATCTCCTGTCTCCCCCTTCTTTCTCTCTCTCTGTCTCTCTCTCTCTCTCTCTCTCTCTCTTTCTCTCCCTCTCTCTCTCTCCCTCTCTCTCTCTTTCTCTCTCATCCATATGAAGCGTACAGGAAATTCCTTGTATGTGAAATATGCTTCCCATGAGTAAATTTAGCACACACGCTTAATAATGTGAGCAGTAGTGTAAGTGTACCAAGGGGCACCCTCCAGCGAGACAGGGAAGAAGCAGTCAGAGAGGAAGAAAAAGAGCATTAGAATGAGTGGAAGACACTTACTGGCCATTTCATTAGGTACACCATACAAGTTGGACCCCTTTTGTATATTCATGCAATATATTCAGTAAAGTGCTAGAAACAATCCTCAAACAGTAAATCTCCCATTCAATCACTTCCCAATGGTGCTCTATTGGATTGAGATCCATGGAGGCCATTAAGTACAGTAAACTCACTGTCATGTTCAAGAAATTAGTTCGAGATAACCTTGTCCATTCAGATGGCCATAAAGAGATTGACGTAGTCAGCAACAATACTTGATATGTGGTTAAAGAATACTCATTTGGTATTATAAGTCCTAAAGTGTGTCTGAAGTTAAATAGAGTCTGCTAAATAGAGCTGCCTTTTAAGATTAGAGCAACCTGTCATGTGAAAGCGATGACAGAATCATCTGCAGATCTTATTGCTTTTCTTGTGTCTTGTTATCACATGGTAGCTGCCTCCGCTTATTAGTGTGTCATTCTCAAAACAGCTTAGAATGATAAGCGTCAGTGGCACTTGGGTACCTCAAAATTGTAATCATCTTACCATAAATGGGGCGGGGGCTGTTGGAGATGCTTGTGTGAGAAAATGGAATTTGTTTTATTCTGTCTTTTCTGCAAGGATTTGTTCATATAATGATGGTTGGTGTAATGGTGATGCAACACAGAGCTTGAGATTTCTTATATAGTGCCTGCAAAAATTATGGGGTATTCAAAATGAAATATCCTCTAATTAAATATCCCCTAATTTCTGTGAGCAATCTCAAGCTCTGTGTGTGCGTGTGTGTGTATACACACACACACACACACACACACACACAGAGTATAGTATACTTATACTTTAAGTTATAAACACCCCAAACACTCAGATTTCCCTTTAAATTGTCAACTTTCTCCCAGATGCAGGTTTCCTTTGATTTCTACAAAACATCCAAAACACAAGGGTGACCTTCACGTCTGTTTTTTATGAAATTTGCTATTGCTATTTGGCTATAGGGGTTCATGTTCATTGTACTGTTTGTGTTCAGCTTTTTAGAATTCCTAATTCAATCTTGGATCTGACGTGTTACTTTTTACATACCGTTATCTTTTGTTTGTCTTTGTTCACGATTATATTAATAGGCTTCCCATAAAACTACAATGGACCAATTTACTCCGTCTTCAGTGACATGGTGTTTTTGAAAGTTATGGAAAAACAGCTGGGAATCTTATTTCTTCTCAGCATTTTGTATAACAGAAAAGGCCCCGCATTGCACAACATGCAATACTTTGGAAACATTTTCATTTGAGATACTTTGCGGTTACATCCAGTTTCCTGTCTGCTAACGCTGCTTGAATTCTGAACACGAACAATATTGGTAGTCTACAACCAAGATGTGGGTTTCTGCTTTGAGCTGTGAGCATACACTCTTGCCCGGCCTTCATCACCTTAGCCTGACCTGCAAAAATGAGCTCTATAGTCATGCTCTCAGTATCTTTTTTTTTCCTTTATAGTTTTGTTTTCATAATTTAATTATACAGCAGGGGTTATAGGAGGGGTCAAGGAGAACTTTTAATGCAAGCGTCTGTAGCAAAAATTCAAATTATTATGATGTTCGATAATCAATATTTTATGAGACAAGCACATATTTTCATGATTAGGATTTGTTGAATATCTCTTATGACATAGAACTTTTAGGCTGTGTATGTCAGGGTATTTGTTTTAGATATACAATAAAATGTCTTAAGATAACCTACAAAATGCTTATTGTTTTTCTTATCTTTGTTGTTGACAAAAGTCATTAAATAATTAAATAAACAAACAAAGCAGATTTGTCATATTACTGCATCTCACTGTTAATGTTTGTTACCATGGTGTCACAAATTAGGGGATATTTCATTAATGGATATTTCATATTGAATATTTGTGATCAGTATATTTTGTTTTTATCATCTTTAAACTTTATCATACTGCTCACAAGGTGTGTGTGTGTGTGTGTGTGTGTGTGTGTGCGCGCACGTGCAGGGTGTATTTTATGTCTTCTAATCTTTGACTGATAACCGTTAATTAAAATGAGGCTTTTGTTAGCGGTACAACTTGAAATTTACAGAAAATTACAAACAACAATGTGTTAAGTGTTGCCAGATTTTAAAATGCACTACATTTTAACACATTACATTTTGCCATTGTCTAGGAATGATAGACATAATCCTACAGCAGTTGCACTTAGAGCAGTTTTACACAAAACTAAGTGGCTATTAAACTTGCACTGAGTTGGAAGGACTCACTCCAATTTGCCAGCCCTACAGACAGCACATTCCTGCATTTGAAAAAGCACAGGGAATTGCCACAGGGCACTGACATTAAACCTGTGGGCTGTGATGGTACTGCTAGGGGGATGTTTTTTCACAGAAAAAAAACTAATATGTTATTGGTCTATAGCATATATATGAACATACAGTCAGACTTACACACAGGCTTGGTTATGGAAATATTTAACTGAATAGCCGCTTTCACCTCAATGTCAATTATTTGATCACTTTTACTTGTGTAGGCCCATTTTCTCAGTTTAACACTACGTTGTATTTTAGAGAAAGTAAAAATCTACATTGCTTACAAAAATAGGAGATATTTTATATTGTCTGCAGTATATACAGTGGTTAATGTAGTGTAAGATGAGTGTAAAATCAATATATGCATGTCTATTTTTTGTTTACATCTTCAAATAAGCTACTCTAGTCACAGTCATGTCCATTTGTCTGATTATTTTAGTAGCTCGTTTTAATTAAGCTGTTTGTGCTCAGCCTACTATTAAGCCAGTGCTTTATAACACTTTAACATGAATGAACTTACACTGACTAAAACACTCCTATATGAACAAGCCAAGTATATATAGGCTACAAAAGAAAATATAGGAAAGGCGTAATTGTTTTATCCACTGGTATTAGATTGCATTACATTAACAGCTTTTAGAAGCTGTTTTGCAGAGCATTTTGCATCAGTTGAAGTTTAAGGGACTTGTTCAAGGGCTCAGTGGTAGACTGTAAGGACCATGATCTGAACTCACAACCATTTACTTTGAAGTTCAGAGCCTAAACCCCATGCCACTATTGTCCTAACCTGGAAAAATGAACTTGCATCACAGCATCAAACATGATCAATGTAACTGTGAACGTCTGAAAGATGTGTTTTTTGTTGCTATGGATAAAATCAACATGCTTGTGTTTTTATTGGAAAGTAATCGACTTTGGGTGGTAGCAGCATCATACCAGCAAGGTGATGATTATTTTCTATTTTAAAAATAAGAAACTGGACTGTGGTAGCCTAGTGGTCACGGTATTGGCTTCTGGACCAGAAGATCCAGTGTTCAAATCCCACCTCTGCCAAGCTGCCACAGTTGGGTCCTTGAGCAAGGCCCTTAACCCACAATTGCTGGGATTGTAAGACTGTATAAGTTGTAAGTCGCTCTGGATAAGGGCGTCTGCCAAATGCTGGAAATGTAAATGTAAAAAAACACGCTGGAAGTTCTATATAGCAGTTTCACTGTGGCATACAACCTGCTTTGCTTCCTTTCTAGTCAAAGCACTGTATGTTGGAAGATTAAAGTGACATACGTTTGGTGTGAACTCAAATCATTAATGGCATCCTGGGGATGGGTTTACGTGTTGTACTAGTCTGTAGGATAATGTGCGGGTCGGGCAGCTTGCGACTTATTATTGAATGATGATACGGAGGTGCATGGCGGCTTAGGAATGAGTTCTGATTGGCTGGGAGAGCTGATATGGGCGGGACTGTAGCTCTGTCACTGACACACTGGTGAAGAGTGGCACTGCAGGTAAAGCGGAATGCGTTTGTCAACACGCTAGATAACGTGTGAGAAATGAAGCGTGTTCGCTAAGCGAGCACAGTGCAGTCCTGCCTGATCTCCTCACTTTAAGCTATGGTAGGAGAGAAGATCGCGAGCTGAAAACGCCTCGTTTTGGTTCGAAAACACATTCCCTTGTGTCACCGCTTTGTCGAAACCACGCTTTTCTTCTCTGAGGAACTTCAAAAGCTGCTGCTTTTCCCTGGAATACGATCCAATGATGAAATCTGCCAAAAGAGGTAACGTGAGCTTTATTCCACACGTGGTTTTATTTCACAGAGCAGTTCTCGATGGCTGGGAAAGTTGTGTAGTTGGATTTGATCGGAATGTGGCTTTTGTCAAAAGGCAATGCGCCGTGTGTTTGTGTTTGAATGTGGATGGACGGCTAGCGGGCTAAGCTAGCTAATTATCTCTGAGCCGAGCGTGGTGTCCATCTGCTGCAGCGATTGAACTGTTAGACCGAGCTTTCAGATGTTTCTTGTCATTTTAACCCATGCTACGAAACAAAGAAGCGAATACCAACAAAAGAATGCCTTGTTACGCTATAGGATTGAATAACTACGGGAAAGTCCTGTCATTTCTTATTTTGTTTTTTGTTTTTCGTCACACGTGTGCCCCGTTTAAATGAACTTTTTTTTTGCAAGAATTGAGCTGCCACGATTACATCCACATCTAAGCCTTAAGGTTATTATGTTTTGCCGTGAGCTTGTCACGTTGACTTTTGCAGAATGAGCTTTTTTTTGCACTGCTACATGATGTGCTAAATATCTCAATGCAGGAATTATTACAACCAGCCTTCAAGTTAGGATCCGTGGGGAATTCCAGCTGCAGGATTCGACCAGAGATGGTCAGCTTTGTTTGCAAGTCTGGGAGAAAGAAGTTTCCCAGTTACGTGCGCACGCATTTAAACCTAAACAACCCCAGTTCGAAAGTTACATTGATGCTTACTCAAACTTGTTCTGCACCAAAAGTCGCCTATTCATAAAAAAAGACCGTGTAAAAATCGTGATTTCCTGTGTGCCCGTGGCAAACGCTTAACTTTTTAGTCCGTAGTTTTAGGCAGCCCTTTAAAACCTGTTTTGGTTAACTTGCAGAGTTGTTTGTCCGAGCTTAAAACAAAACCTGGAGTTCATTCCTTTATTTAAAATGACTTTACCCCTCACGACAAAAAGTAACGTGTGTCTGCTGAACGAGCTTGGAATGTGTATAGTTGTATGTCGCTACCTGTTGTCTTTAGAGAGTAAAAAGGGAGTGGGGGTTGCCAGCTTTGTCAAGCACTAAAAGCCCTCAGTGCTTGAGATGGATGGCCTACACACTCTCCTTTGTTTGGGAGGAACGCAGGAACTGCCACATTTCTGTCTGCTCCTGTGGCTTCGGGTTACACCAAGAGAGAAACCAGCCTGCTAGCGCATTTCTGCTCCATTGTTCTCACACTGAACCTTCTTTACCTAATAATAATCAGGAAACACTTTTTGCTAAGTAAGAAAAGTTGCTGATTAACTGTCCGTTTAAACAAATAGCCAGCAAGCTCATTGTCTCTGCTGATTGACAATCCTGAGACTGTATGTGGGACTTGTCTTTCTGAAGATGTTTGCCTTCTACAGTACTGAGAATGTTAAGCGAAGATAGCTGGCAATTCAGTGAAAACTTTCATAAAACCCCTTCTTTCCCGTTGGATTAATATAATAACCAAATACACCTTAATCCCTAATTTCCCTAAATCTGGGTTTAAGACTAGTCTTTGATAGCATTTAAGAAAATGTAACTAGTGTAACACAATCCTAAGAGTTTCAGCTTTGTACCAGAGTTTGATGGGACAGTCTGAGCATATTTCCCAGCTTGTGTGGTGAATGGAACGGAGAGGACGCGTAGGGGGGAGACATGGAGGAAATTAAAGGGCGGATAGATTCACTCTTGCTTCTTCTCATCTGCGGAGAGCTTGTCCTGACTTAGATAATCATTCTCAGGATGCCGGCATTACTCACCAAGCACAATTCAGTACAAATATGGCCTGTTTGATTGATGTGTACTGCTCACAAATTGGGGGATGTTATACCATATACTATAATGAAATATCCCCTAATCTTTGTGAGAATTATATATAGTATAATTCATCCAGAAACACAGTATGCTGGTCATTTGCTGAAAATGTCATTTTTATATTGTAGGCCATAGTTGGCAATCACTGGCAGCAGAAAATATTTGACCTCATGAAAGTATTTATATGTAAATAAAAGCTTATTTCATGTCTTGCTTGGTTGTAGTCAGAGATCGTGCCAGTTTGCCAAGGACAGTTATGTTGCCGATGTGTTTTCAGCGTACTCTTTTCATGCTTTTGAATTCATGTGGTTGTATGTTGTGATGTACCCAGTCAAAAAGTGTGCGCTTTTCATTGCCTGTCAAGGGTGTTTTGGTATACATGACTGAGAGCATTCTGTAAATGTCAGTTTGTGTGTTCGTCCATCTTTGGATGCGTAGCAAGCACCTGCCCAAATGGTGGTGACACGTATTTTATCCAAGCGCTTTTCCTTGCCACGTGTTTTTCCTGGTGCTTAATAGTGACTTTTGGTTTCTTTAGTATATGAAGAGGAACATGGTGGAGAAACTGAGTTTTCAGCCATGTCTGACAGTGATCCGTATGAGGACGATGCTTACCCGCTCAATCTTTCTACCAGCGCCCGTGGAGCTTCCGCCAAACGCCGCCGCCGGGGAAACCTGCCTAAAGAGTCTGTTCAGATTCTTAAGAGCTGGCTGTATGATCATCGTCTAAATGCCTATCCCTCTTAGCAGGAGAAACTTAGTCTGTCAGGGCATACTAACCTCTCCATCTCGCAGGTGAGCTTTATCCTACACATCTCAGTCATTTCAGGGATTTTGGGGTCTCGGCAGGATGTTTGATCTCCTACACACTATTTGAATCCATCGTTTTACTCTAGTGTTCACTGTTTCTTCTGTGTGGTGCTTACAATAAATGTCACTTCTTGTTTGTGTACTGTGGAATCTGTGTGTTTCCTATATATTCAGAATCAGGGTTTTTGTTGTATCAGTTACGAGTGAATCAGGAGCTGCCATGTTGTCAGTGTGCAGGAATGCGGGCGGTGAGGCATTTTGCTCTGTGGCTTTGCATATTTCACTCGACTCCATTAGAGCCAGCTGTTTGACAGTGTGCAGTTCACAGTCAGGGCACTAGAGGGCGCACACACAAACTATCGGTTTAGAATAAGCTGCAGCTAGGGCAGGGAGATGTGGCCAAAACATGTCTGCCACAACACACATTGTTTGATGTCACAGTAACACTAGTAATTTTTTTGAAGAAATTTGAAATGGTGTATTATTGTTTATTTGGTTAATCAAATGAATGAATAAACTGCTACTTTAAATAATAATAAAAAATAAATAAACACAGCAAAGAAGTCTTCACGTTTACACTGGTTATATGAACAAATGTCCTAGACTGCGCTCAAATGTCAGTCTGTAGTACCTACTTTGAATTAAAGGTTGTGATTAACTTTTTCCTGTCATCCGTAAAATTTCTTGTAATATGGAGTTGGTTTAGTAAAGGACAGTTTCAGACTGATTAAACATGCCAGGGTCTATGTGGCCGATTATTCAAAAATAGTGGCAGAAATGCAGAGAGACTTTGTTTCTTGCGTTACAACGTGCAGCTCACAAACTGGAAGTACTGAGTGATTAATACTCTAACTAATATTAATAAATGAGACACCAAATTACCACACCAAGTATCAGTGGGGAAAAATGTGATTATATCAAATATAAGCATAGGCTGTTAAAAAGCCCATGTAGGTCAGGCACTAGTAATGGATTCAAAAAGACATTCTTTAAATTGAGTTGATATATCAAATATCTATGGGACTGACGATGACTGTTGAACCAAATTATCTACCAGTGTATTTGGAAATAATAACTGTAATTATGTGAAATATTATGAGTGTGTTAGATGTGCATTAAATGACTACTACAACCCTCACTGGCAGAGGATTGGAAACTGAAAACCTCTGTAACAAGATGGAAAATTTACCAGATTGTTCAAATTAATTTACAATTGTTTAAGCGATACAGGGTTTTAAATAATCGTGTTTTGTGAAAGTACACTGCTCACAAAAATTATGGGATATTTCAAAATGAATATGAAGAGGATCCCACAAGAACTACAGGACAGGTCTGATCCTGTCCATGCCCCATCATTGTCAGTGACTGTTCAGTAGGGTGTATGGTTACCCAAGACTGCCAAAACACAATGTCGGCAGTTTCACTGTCGTCCAGTTTGACACGCTTCTGTTCACCCCTGTGAATATATCACTTGCTACTTGATCACAATAATGGAGTTTGCATCTCATTTTCATAATTGTAAAGCTGTCTTTTGGTTTTTATTTGCTTTTCTGATGAGCTTGTTTACGGTAATTAAATAAATTCAAATGCTTCATTTTTTTATCGCTTCATATTTTGAAATATCCCCCTATTGTTGTGTATATAAATCAAACTTAGACTAGCTAGTATTTTATATAGCTAGACTAGCTAGTCTCAATTAATATTGTTGGCTTCTGTTTATTTAACTATTACTAAAACATATTAATACGGTTATATATATATATATATATATATATATATTCTATACTGTTCAAAGAGGTTGGGTGCCTTTTTAAGTCTTTATTCTCCCAAGGTTTCTTCTTTACATTTGGGCAGTTTTTCTATCACCCTAGGATTTTAAATTATGGCTGTATGCACAAATATTTGTAAATCTGTTTTAAGGCAATACCCTGCAGTAGAAACTCAGGGGCTGTGCTGATTTTTTTTTTCACCCTTAGGCAATCATATTGATTAGAGTGTTATATACAGTAACATTTCAAATAAGCTTGTTTCTGTCCTGTTTAATTTCTAATATGTATGATGTGGCTCTATGATGTGGCTGTATGATGTAAATTTCAATTTAGAAATTAAATTAAATGACTTTTTATTTATTAAAATATGACACTAACAGAACTTTCTAGTTTGACATTTTAA
>JAUZSV010236850.1:0-12392 GCA_034780495.1 Parotocinclus cesarpintoi
GTTCGTAAGCAACAGTAGTTCTTGTTTGTACGTTCGCTATACGTGTAAATCGTACAATAAAGGTTTAATAAACATTTGTTATGTTACATAGCATTTTCTGTCTTGTAACATAGGACTTGTTCGTTTAATCTGACTAGCCAGTTATTAGGACCAAAACCATCGCGTCCCGATGTGGTCCCATTAACCGGAATCGACTGCATTTCCTCCTGTAGGTCCCAACATAATCGTACATTGATACTTGTGATTCTTCTTAATTGTTTGCCTTGTGTTTTCCTTTACTTTTTATGAACTTGGACTTCCATGTCTGAGCTTTAATTGGCCATGGATGCAAAACATGTTGTTACAAGAGAAAACCTAAAACAGTTTAACATAATCAGCACAGCCTTGTGCAGTTTGACTCTAAGCACGGCTCTAACGCATCAACTGATCAATTGCACATATTACTTAAATGTGTGCAATCCTATATCCACAAGATGTGTTTGATCATTCAGGCAGAAAATCACAAACACCTTGCAGCTTGATGATGCTGAATACTGATTATTTTCTCCCTCTATGTTTCACCTGCTTAATTAGCCGCCTGGGAAACAACACCCAATTTGTGGCATGGGAGCAAATAAGGACATGACGCATTTTATTAGGCTATAAGTGAAACGAAGGAGGAAAATTAATTATATGATGAGCGATAAACCTCTACAGCTATGATACTATAAGAGGACTGCTATGGCTCAGTTATGAGCTTTTCTTCTTACTGTTTTATTTCACTGCAGAACCAACTTAATTTAGTTTGGTAATAACCATCTATTCTTGCATCTCAGGTCTGCAACACATTCCAGATACCATACATTAGGATGGAGCAAAATAGGGCTAGTAATGAGGAAAAAAGCCAAAACCAACTAAATAACGACTGGTTATAATGTACAGGAGAGATTATAACCATTAATTGGTACAAAAGCAGCATCCTTGAGTCTTTGAGGAGTAAATATGGGCAGATGATCTTGAATTTGTTAATAAATTATTGAGAAAATGATTGAAAGGTATGAAAACAGGTTCTCAAAAAATTGTGACGTACATATTGTTCTTTCGACTTAGATGGCACTGAATCAAGAACAGTCATTCTTTAATATCTGATAGAACCACATGAGCAAGGGATTCATTTATAAAACGTATTAATAACTACAGTACAGAGTCACAGTCACAAATGCCACTTAAAACTTTACTGTGCAAAAAAGAAGCCTCATGATGAGCATGTGCAGAAGCACATTTATTATTGAATTATCTGAGCTCAGAGGCATCTAAGATGGACCATAAGACAGTGGAAATGTGAACTGTGCTCAAATGAACAAATGAATCAGTATTCCAGATCAATTTAGGGAGAAATTGATGTCAGGTGCTCCAGACCAAATTATAAAAGGACCACCCAGACTGTTATCAGGAGCCCAAAAGCCAGGGTCTATCGTTGCATGAGGTTGGGTCGTTGCACTTGGCAAAGGTAATTTACACTTTTTTATTGGAGCATTAATGCAGAGAAATGCTATCATCTTTTACACCTTATCTTCAGATCTTTTCAGAGATGTTTCAAGCATTTTCAGCCAGATAGTGCAAAACCACATGGTTGAAGAGAATGGATAAAAGAACGGGACAAAATGTCACTTGAAGAACTAAATCACTTCATTTGCTCTGTCACAAACTGGCTCTTAAATGGGATAAATGGCAACAATGGAAAATGGTAAAATGCTTTACCACCACTTTTACTGGAATGTGTTGCAGCCCTGAAATCCATGGCTATTTTATTGCTCAGTCAGTTTATACTATTTCTCTAAATACTACATAAAATCCAAACCCTTACAAACAAGGATATGTTTGTTTGTTTGGTACCAATTTTCACATGGACGTATTATTTTAACAGCGCACCCTTGTGCAGAGGTTGCGGCAAAAAGGAAGGCTGCTGGAACCATCAAACAGAAACTGTGTAATAAGCTAAGTCAACACGACCCTCAGCGATGAGATGGGGTAAACAAACCGTTATCAGTGTGTAAGCTAAACAACATAGACGTGAGAAAATTAAGTCACATTGGGATTCTAGCATGGGACATAAATGCCAGACATCAAACGAAAACATGAAAGGCAGACGAATGGAGATAAGATGTGTTTGATGTGAGTGGAGAGAGCCAGAGGGGAATGAGCTTTGCCAAAACTGAGAAAATAAATTGAAAAAATAAATAAATAAAAACACAATACATACATATATGACTCCTGAGCTAATATGGTTTTCCTAATTAAAAAGCAGTGGCAGCATTCTAATTGTTTTTGGACAGGTGATGTGATATGGTGGGTATGCTATATGGCCAAAAGTATTGGGACACATTTTGACATCTGAATCATTGACCTCAGGTGTTTCATTCAGTGCCACAGGTGTCGACAAATGCAGGAGGATGACAGCCTGCCTTCTGCCTGTCATAGGCAACCACCTTGCAACCACCTTGTCAGTTTGAGAAAAATCGTCTCTCCTAGATACGCCACGATTACTTTAGAGCACAAGTGTTCAGGAACCATAGCAGTTCCATAAAGAACCATAAAATGACATACCATGTAAAGTTACAGACCGGGGTCCCTGAGTGCTAAGGTGTGCCAGGAGCTTCATGGCCTGGGTTTCAATGGTCGAGAAGCTGCATGCAAGCCTTACATCACCAACCACAATGGGGGTGTTTTTTAGGGGTTGGCCTTTGCCCCCTGAGTTCCAGGGAAGGGAAACCTTAGGATTTAATGCTTCAGCAGACCAAGACCTTTTGGATAACTTTATGCTTTCAACGTTTTCAAATGTTTACACCCCTGGATTGGAACGGGATGTTAGAACAACGTGTGTAGGTGTCCCAAATACTTTTGTCCATTAATTGCACTTCTTTTTTTTTTTTTTTACTTTTATATGTTAGGCCAGACTTATTTAATTGCTTGTTCATCGGATGTCTTTACTTAAAAATCTACCAAGGAAGGAGGAAGAAATTAAAATAATTTAAAAATGAAATTTATTTAACCTACAATTAAATTAAAGTGAATCTGGGAAAAAATTAAATGAACAGAAGAATACAGTTGGCTGTAAATACTGTAAAAAGCTCAAAAAAATCTATATACATACATACATACATATATATATATATATATATATATGTAATTTTTTTTTTCAACTATTGGTGCTGCGGCGGATCCAAGAAATACCCCCCAAAATTTTCTTCCAATATGATTGTGGGCGGATCCGCGAAACAAGCAATAAAAAAAGTCTGGCCTTAAATGCAATAATAAAATGCCACCCAACTGGAGGAATGGTTCTCAATTTGCTATTCACATTTTCTGCTATACAGCATAAAGGTATAGCCAACAGATAAAGCGTGTGTCACCTGCATGTATAAGGTGGTAGTAACTTCAAGCTCCTATAGATGCTAATTTGGGGATGACTGTGCTTTAAATACCTGCGCAGTGTGTGATGAGGAAAGGTGATAGAGTGCAGTAAATGTTATGTTTGATGTGTGGAACATGGGCCGCAAAGCAGATGATGAGTGACTGCATTTAGGTGTGCCAAAGTGGCCATAGTGTGAGGGTAGTAGCTGAATTTGCAGGTGTATCAAAGTGTGTCGTCCTATCGGCAGTATAAAGGAAAAAGTCTTGTCACAATTGTGAAAAATGAACCTATGACCCATGTTTCAGTCACAGGTGACACATTTTCTGTCTGGTGAATATAGGTTATGATACAAATTGTGATACCTCTGTCCATGCTGGTTCATGTCAATGGCTCGTCGAACAGGGACAGGGGATCCTCCCTCAGTCACGCTGAGTACCTCCATGGACTTGCGCTCTGGTCTCCTCTTGTTGTGTCTGGTCAGCAGCGGAGAGTCCACCCGTTTCCTAGGAGGATCTAATCGATCGTAGGAACCAATTAATACATTTACTAGAGGAGACGTCAGCTGGATAAGTAACCATGCAATCAGCTACGGTCCAGGAAAATAAGGGTACGTACCAATCTCATTACGAGGAGGTAGGTTTTGGTCTTCTTGGCTGGGATACCTTTCCTTACGGTCCATCAAGAGGAAGTAGATCATCTTCTCCTGGTTGTCCCTGTTTCCATAGGCAATAATGTAAATTGAAGCAATCTGTAAAATGTTTTTTTATGGTGTATGTATGTAAACGTATTTAGAGTCTTTTTAGACTGCAAGATGAAAGTGGGCACTGAAGTAACAGCTAAAAATGTTATAAACATGTTATTAAATTTTAATGTTAAACCACACTGAACTTTTTCTTGCTTTGAAAAATGTACTCGTCGCTACACAGAAGGCTAAACACAGAGCAGAAAAGACAGCCAACGTCCTGCCGTGGCCAGCTCGGTGTAAAACATAGATCATACTGTTCATTTGCAGAACATCAAGAGCAGACTGAGTCCGGGTCCATAATAGTCTTTCTGGGATCAGTGATGGAAGAAGCTTTAGGGAAGAATAAATTAAAGCTGCAATGAACTGTTCATTTATGTGGATTAGCCTTTTTTATGAGCCTGCAGTGTCTAGGAAGCATGGTTAAAACCCTTTCAGAGCTTTAGATGTACAATTATTACATAGTAATAAGAGTATTTCCACACAAACGGGCCGTGATTTTGCATTTCCTCCTGCCTTTATTACTCACTCGTCAGAAAGCAGGTCTTTCATCAGTTTGTTCTTGTCCCGAAAGCAGCCGAGTGAGTGCATGCTCTCCAGCACGTCTGGGTCGATGTCTTCAGCTGAGGGCAATGTGCGGATCGTCACTTTCCGCGGAACAGGCTGCTCAGGCTCTGGCTCATTTTTCCCACCGCTGTGAATAATCAGAGGCAGGAGGAAGTGATGGAATGGTGAAAAGATGCACCTTAAGTGTTGTTTTTTTATTTTTTGGGCAGGGCATCACAAAATGTACATTTTATTCCATTTTATACATTGCAACTTTGTGAATGTGAACCTCATCGAAATAATTTAATGATCAAAAGTCTCATTACTGAGACATCTTAACATTTTCCAATAAATATATACATATATATACACAGTCAATTATGGTTAATTGGACCACCGGTTAATGGGACCAGCCGCTTATTCGGACCGAATCCTAAAGTACCGAATCGAATCCTATTATATACGTGTCATGTTATTCGCTTATTTGGACCAAAATTCAGCTTAATAGGACCAAAAACGTGTACAGTATGTAACATCTGTATGTAAAATCCCAAGCGCGTCAGATCACACTGGATAAGTTCTTCAAACATTGACTGGAACTTAGTAAAAGCTTGTTTTTAGTATTATGCATCGCATGCTGAGTACCTATACATTGTGTTGTAGATCGTTTCGAAAAACTTGTTTGCAAATTTGTTTTTCAATGAACAAAGATGGTAAGCAACAGTAGTTCTTGTTTGTACGTTCACTATACGTGTAAATCGTACAGTAAAGGTTAAATAAACATTTAATATGTTACATAGCATGTCCCGTCTTGTAACATAGGGAATGTTCGTTTAATTGGACCAGCCGGTTATTAGGATCAAAACGATCACGTCCCGATGTGGTCCCATTAACCGGAATCGACTGTATAATTCATTGCAGCACCCCAAAACAACCCCTGTACCACAATTGTTATGATTTATGTAAAATATTTTAAACACTAGCAATTTGATACTAAGGCCTTGTCCCCAAGACGGACTGTTCTCCACCAGTAAAACAAAACTCACCATGAAATCGTTTTTTGAATTGAATGAGTTATTATTATATGTGTGAATGTAATACTTATATATGTATGATAATAGAGTGAAAGGTTAAGTTTATAGGGGAAAACTGTACAACTGAAATGTACCCTGTTAAGCCACCTCTAGCCTGGATACAAGATTAGTATATGGTTGGGCACTGGAGGCAGGCAAGGTCCGTATGGTGTTGTACAAATGTTGCAGCTGTTTGGCTGCCAAAGCTGGTGTCCCAGCTGGTCCCATTAATACTCGATTGGTGATTAATCTGGCAACTGGGCAGGCTTTAGGTATAAATGTATTCCTCTTGAACTTACAGTAGCATTTCATCCAAAACTATGTCATGTTTACTTGTACTTAAAGTGCATCTGTATATTAGCAGTTTACTAGCATTAGCAAATCCATGACCTAACCTCTTCTTTAAAAAAAAGTGAAAATTGTAATTTCTCCAACACGTCATTAGCTACACATAAATTATTAATTAATATTGAATTACATATCTAAGTTTGTTATTCGTTTAGTTGTAGCTTGAGTCTAAACATATAAAAGCTTATTAACATTATACAGGTATGTATTTCAGTCAAAACTATTAAACATTTTATTTTATACACTTAAACATTGTAAGGTGTCATGGTGTCTTGTTGTCGTTGCCTCACAGCAAGAAGGTCCTGGGTCCGATCCCAAGTGGGGTGGACTGGGTCGTTTCTGTCTGGAGCTCTGTGGATTTACTCAGGGTACTCTGGATTCCTCCCACAGTCAAAATACATGAGTGTTAGGTTAACTGGAATTCCTAAAGTGCCCTTAGTGTGTGAGTGTATGTGCACTACGATGGATTTGGTGCCCTGTCAAGGGTGTGGCCTGTGTTATTGACTAGACACCATTTTCTCATGATCCTGACCAAGGATTAAGCATATTAGACAATGAATGAATAGATTTAAGACTAGGGAAACGTGCCCCATCTGAAGAATCACCTTTCTCCACTGTGGAAGAGTGGGACTCAGAATGTCCTTTAGACCCTGTGATACAGAATTTATATTTACATTTACATTTACGGCATTTAGCAGATGCCCTTATCCAGAGCGACTTACAACTCATACAATCTTACAATGCAATGGTTCAAGCAATGGTAGGTTAAGGGTCTTGCATACAGACCCAACTGTGGCAGAGCTGGGCAGAGGTTGGATTAGAACCCAGGACCATTAGATCCAGATCCAGTGCCTTAACCGCTAGGCTACCACAGTCCAGCTACCATTTACATTTACAGCATTTAGCAGACGCCCTTATCCAGAGCGACTTACAACTTACAGTCTTACAATTCAAGCAATAGTGGGCTAAGGGTCTTGCTTAAGGACTGTGACAGCTTGTCAGAGGTGGGATTTGAACCCAGGACCATCAGGTTCATTCAGCTCCAGAGTCCAGTACCTTAGCCGCTAGCTACCACAGCACTTGAATCACATTAAATCAACATTCAGAGCCTTAATAATATAAGCTTTTTCATCAGTGATGTCACAAAATCTGTCGTATCTACGATTTGAGATTGAATAAGCGACATTACATTACTAAATTACTACATTACTTAGCAAAGACTACTATATAAGCCATGCCTCATTAGTGTTAATAGGTGTATTAGCTTGTAAGTTGTGAATGATTCTAAATGCTGCTATTATTTGGGCCCATCGGGTGACACAAGGATCTGTTACTCAAACCCACATCCAGGCGGTTGTGGGCTAGAGTCCTGGGCATGCCTTCCAGCTGGGTTGGACATCACACATACGATTGGTTGTGTCTTATGAAGAAGCACAGTGGCACAATTGGTTAGCTTGTTTGCCTTGGCTCAATCCTGACCTTGGGTTCCTCTTGGGAGGACCTTGGGTTTACAGGTCCTCCCTGTGTATATGTGAGTTTACACTGGCACAAACTTTCTTTCAGCACAGTGCAAACACCCATAGCACCCTCAACAAGATAAAGTGAGGAATCACAATACGGCCTCAGTTTGGGCAAGAAGTGAAAGAAGTTTAGAGAAAATTAATGTCCAAGGATGTGCAGTTAACAGTCAACAGGGGCCCTGGGTGTCCCTGGTGGCAGAGGCAGGGGAGACTGGTTAAGGAAGTTATAATGATCATTGCTGGCACTGGCATCCCATCCAGAACTTGCTTACAGCAATAACCAGAACCCTGTGACCCAGACCAGGAATAGTGGGGTAACTGTGAGAGAACAAAAAATGGTACTTGAGTACCAAAAGTAATGTAATAAAATTTTCAGAGCATTGGGTATGGTTTGGTTTTGGATTAATGATCTTGTCCAAAACTAGTTTACACGGAAGCAAAGTGTCCTGTTCGACCTGGGTCAGGGTCAAGGGGTATTGATCCCAAACTATTTTAGTTTCGGCAGGGATTCAGGTGTTCTTGATCCCAACAGATATTCTTGATCCTAAATCGTTTTAGTTATGGCAGGGATCCATTACTCTTGATTGCAAACCATATTAGTTTTGGCTTGGCAGGGCTTCAGTACTCTTGATCCAAAACTCTTTTAATTTTCGTTTGGCAGGTTTCCAGCTATTTTTGGTCCCAAATCGTTTTAGTGCGTGTTTCCACACTTTTTTATTGCATAAGTGACATGCTGATTTACAGTGTATTTATTCACTAGATCATTCATCGTATTCAAGATTCCTTTATAATGTGAGTCCTACTCTTTCAATGTTTGGTATTGGTTTACTAGATTTATGTCATTTTTCTTCACTGTAAAGCACTTCTGCAATATGAAATGTGCTATTATTATTATTATTATTATTATTATTATTATTATTATTATTATTATTATTATTATTATCTTGAGCCTAACCTGGTTTCCAATGGGTTCAGGCAGAGGGTCACTCTTGCCAAGGGTGTTACTAGTGTTACTATTACACATATGCACTACCCAACCTTCAATTTGCAATCCCTGATTTGGTGACATACCCTCTGGAACTAAGAGCAGGTGGCTCTTACCACTGACTCACAGCATGCTTTGTCCTGGTGTTCAGGTGGCACCGCTCCACTAACGATCTCTTTGTTGCATTCATTACAGAAAGTCTTCCGGGATGAGTGCAAGTTCAAAGAGACGTTGCTGCCGAACAACTACAACGCCTATGAGTCTTCCATTTATAAGGGCTACTACATCGCCCTGAGCAAACACGGCCGTCAGAAGAGAGGCTACAAGGCCACGCCGGCTATGACTGTCACACACTTCCTCCCTCGATTATGAGCGAACCAGGCAATAACTCACTCATTTTGCACATGGACATTCTTACAGGTAACTTCTACATACAAGGCACGAGATGAACTGCAAACGCAAAAATACAGAACCATCAATGTAGTATTTATTCTCAATAATGAAATATATGTATATTTGGATAGCTGTGTGTGTCCGACCTTTGTGTAAACGCCATTCTTTGCTGCTTTTCGTTTCTATTACGATTCTACGAGGGACGAGGAGCTTTTTTTTGCCCCCCTCTCAATTTTTATGGGTGCTTACCATAACTGGTGTGTGAACCTCACCCTGTCATTGGAATGACTAGCATCTACAGCTTTCAGAAGTGAAACGGATACGTTTTATTACCTCAAAGAGTTACGTCCGGACTGAGAAGGTGTGCATGAGTGTGTGTGTGTGTGTGTGTGTTTTGGTTTTGACGTGTTCCACCATTTTGCAAGAGGGACAAAGGCACATGGGAAGGCATGCTGCTTCCCTTTCCTGCACAGTGGTGCCATTGCTTCCTAAACTGTGGCATATTTTTAAAATTGCATGTTTGCATCCTGAAACTGAAGCAACCCTTTCTTGAGGCCTCATCCAGATTCCTAGAAGGCTGCGAGTATCTTCATTTAATATTGTTGCCATACTTAGATCAACTAAGTACTGGAGAATCTGGGACTTTCCAGACACTGAAGGGGCGTGCGTGCATGTTTACCTGGATAAAGCTGAGGAAGATCCCTTGATCTTCCAAAGCAAGTTCAAGCCTCTGCAGCTTTATAATGACTGACCTTTGTGATGATCTCAAATGAAAGGTTATGGTGCTTTTGTTTGCACCAACAACAGTAGCACAGCCCATGACTACAGAACTTGAATATGCGTTCTGTTCATGAGGTATCAAGTTTAAGAAAGCTGATCTGGTTGATCTTGGCGTTTGGGGCATTTTATGAGCCGAGATGATGGTCTACTGTAGTTGGGTTCTCACTACCCTGAGTTTGATTGAGGGGATGAAAATAAATGAATGTAGCTCGGTTTCTAAATCATAAAGACCACTGTGCTCATTAACTAGTCTCTGAAAAGCAAGCAATATCTCTTGAGTACAAACGCTGACATCGTTGTCACACTGCTAGAAGAGCTTCACTGTAGATTGCTTTCAGAGGGCAGGAGAAACTGTAAGCCTGACCTCTGACAAATGTAAAAAAAAACAATAGCAGTGTGTCTTTAAGAGCTAGATCATCTACCTTTTTATAAGACAAGACACAACGACCCGAGCCGAGAGCTGACTCAGCTGCAAGTAATCGGTCAGCAAATTTCATGCATCATCAGATCCAATCATTTTAATGGCTTGGGAGCTGAAGTCAGGGTAGTCGAACTTGAACTATATTTTTAGAACTCCCTCCCCACAGTCACGCATATGTTACACAATCTACTTAAAATAGTAGGCTGCCACCTTCTTGTCATTTCTCAAAAGCACCTCATGGAATAAGCCGAGGCTAAAGTTGAAAGATGTTTGCTTATGGTCAAGCTGCTCTTCTGTTTAGCACAATCTGTTGCTGCTCTCCATTTGTGACTGCAGCAAGTGAGATTCTTATCAGTTTGCTGCAATATCCTTCCCAAAAGCAAGGGCTGCCGGAGCAGGAGCGAGTCTTCTGCGAGGCATCTGCAGTTTGTTTGACAGATCGACTTACGTGGCATAAGGAAGCACATAGTTCACATAGGTGTCATTTTCCCCTCTGCAGACCTAACAGACACCGGTGAAATGGCAAAAGTACTCCAAGGATTGAGTGATATACAAAAATATCAAGATATTTAAGTACCAGGAGACTCACAGCCACGATCGTGACGTAGTTGTCATCATTCCAATACAGCTATGCCGCTACTTAATGACCAGGTCGTTGATCGAAATGGTTGTTGACCAGACATTAACATGGTCACACAATCTTGTTAGGCTACTGTAATTTAAATATAATGGGTATTTTCACATGAAAGCTGTGTGCAAACCTTACATTAATGCGTCAAGAGATACAGCTGAACGTGCAAATGGAACGCTACCATCACACACAGCATCTGAAGCCTAAACTGTTATTCCTAACACTCAATATAAAATACACAACACAGTCACACATACCGTAGAACCAAAATATAAACGTGCATGATGGAATATAAAAATAAATAACAATACCTCGCTGGCTGCACACAACCAAGAAGAAATGAGTCTACTCAAATAAACACTAATTTTCAGAACAGGCAATGCTGTCACCTTTTAAACACTTTAAACCATTAAGTAGGTAAATCCAGCGGCATTTCCAGCTATAGGACAGTTTTGGTGAAACTTAGATGAAGCTCGGACAGTGTGTTTAGCATTAAGCAGAGTACAAACTTTTGCATTTCCTAAAATGTGTTTGTGCACAAGACAGACTATAACATAGTTCCTACTTAATAGTAAGTAGTTAATGCAAAGTAAAGCAATATTCATGAAAATACATTCAGGAAAAAAGTAAACAAAACATCAACGTATGACATAAATAATATTAATGGCAGTAAACACACACACATGCCAAAACCTTTGTAACAATTGTTAATGCCTCGATCATTAAAGGGACGGACGTTGATCGCATGGTCGTTAAATGGCGCTTACCTGTATGCTCAAACATTTGTTGAAAAATACTGGACAAATGGCGGTTCTAGACAGATAGATACATAGATAGATACTTTATTGATCCCGAAGAAAATGTAGCAAACGATTATTTAAACGATAATAGTGAACAGAAGTAGAATTGTAAATAATAATGACATATATTGAAATCCAAGATGCTCATACACAGGGGGTCCGAAAACATGCGCATAACTTGTAACTATAAAATACTATTAACAGCGTAAACTTGCATTAGTTATACAAAAAGTTACTACATACATATAGTTACTACAAAAAAGCTGTGTACATGTTTTTTGGACACTCCGCATGTGGCTTCTTCCACAAGACAAATCACAGTTTAAAGCCAGCCAGCTTTTTTTTTTAAATATATATATGAATTGCTGATTAGGATGAAGTTCTTTAGACTTTTTAAAAAAATCTTTCCACTCTAATATAAGCATGCAATGTGATCATTTTTGATCACTTCATTTTCATTCATCAGAGGTTATTAAACATGTTCCTTTTGTCCAGATCAGTAAGGACCTATGCAGAAATGAGAGTGCTGACATTGAATTAAGGCCAGACTTTTTTGATTGCTTGTTTTGCGGATCCGGCGACGATCATATTTGAAGAATACAAAAGAAAAAATTTTTTTGTATTTCTCTGATTCGCTGCAGCACCAATGGTTGAAATTTAATATATATGTTATTTAATATATATATATATATATTTTTTTTTTTTTTTTTTTTTTTTTTTTTTTTTTTTTTTTTTTTTTTTTTTTTTTTTTTTTTTTTT